>VZTO01022458.1:0-65694 GCA_013400615.1 Syrrhaptes paradoxus
TGATCTGGACTCCGCGTCTACTCACCTCCCAACTAGATACACAGTCCCACTGCTCAGGAAGCTATACCCTGTATGTCTCTGTTGTTTTGCATGGATGGAGGAGGTGGTCCATGTCTTGTAGGGGCATTATGAGGTTTGATTACATAGTGGGAGTCGGGGCTGCAACAGTGGTCCAGGTGGGCGCTTGCCTTCCATGGGCATACAGCCTCTTCTGTCACAACTGCCATGTGTGCTCCAGGGCCTTCCCAGCTTTCCTCTCACAGGTCTTCCTGATGGTAGTAGGTCACCACACCAATCAAGACCTCTTGATCACTCTTCTGAGAAAGTACAGGTTGCCCAGCAGTCACTTCTACATGAGCACAAACCCGCCACTGAATAGCTCTGTATGTCCCTTTCCTGCTTTATCTCAAATGTATCAGTCTTCCTCTGTCACAGTGCTGTTTGCAAGGGTCTCAGTGGAAAGAAGGAATAAATAGTAGCATAATTGTTTCCTTCTTTGTATGTTTTCCCCAATTTTTTGTTTGCAGTTACTGTGAATAAATTCTGACTGACTAAAGAAGGACTGTTTGATCTGCAGACACAAATTCAAGCAGATGCAATCTGAGAAGATATGACACTGACAGAAATGTTTACAGCAGATGGGGGCAGAGATACAAGACACTGCTGAGATACATATGGTGGGATTCACCTCACTTAACTGTAGGGGCTTGGGATGCTCTGGCCTATCCATGATACAATACAGGACTACAGACCCAGACCTTCCCTGTTTTGAGCAGCAGCTGAAAGTCAGATGGGATGCTCTAAGGCATCTCAGCTGAGACTAGAAACCTGATTCAAACTATAAACATTTGCATGTAGGGGCCTCCATATGAGGTGTTCATTCTGTGCACCCTGATTGTTAATGAAGAGAAAGATATACTGTCAGGGAATAAGTCGGCTGACCTGTATTAGACACTTAAACAGAAAAAGATGAAGTAACCCCATCCAAAAAAAAGTGTCTATGTAAATGTTCATAGTGAGAGACATCCCACCACACTTCTCGTGGTTCCCTGGTGTGCCTCTGTCTGCCTGTGACTGATTGCTGTCTCTCTACTTCTGACTAAGGGAAAAGATCATCTTTTGGTGTGACATTTGTAAAGCACCTGCCACCATGGGGAGCTGGTCCATAGCTACCAGTCTGTGATATTTCAGTTATACAGATTGCAAGACATTGTGTGCCTCTACGTTCACCACAGATAGAGCCACAAGGCTTTGGTGTCTACAGGACTCCTCCTGGGAACAAAACCTTAAATAAAATGTTGGGCAAAACTTCTTTCATATCAAAGGAGTGGAGAAGAATATTTGGTTTGAAATTGACTTACGAGAAAATCGGTTGCCAGAAAAACTTCTAGATTTCTATTGTTTTTAGGACATACATGGAAACATAAGCTCAGAAAAGACAGTTCACCTCACCATCTCAATGCCTGCTTTAAGGACAAATGAACCACTGTTCAGTTCTCTCCAGAAGCTATAGACAAAATCTAACATTTAACCTTCTAATTCAAAAGAGGAAAAAGCTCCATAATTATAGATTTTTTTTTTCTAAGAAACAAGAGGTCTAGTGAAATTGGGCTGCATATTTTTTTTTAAAAACAGAGTGAAGTCCAAGATCTGGGTGCTACTGTAAGCCATTGTTGAAGCAAAGAGCAATAAGTGGCAACATATGTAAGGGTGAAGAGGTATTAGCTGTACTATATTGTCAAGTGATAACACACATGCTGACTTTTCAGCACCTTGAGAGTAAGCTGAAAATGAAACAGTCTGCAGGTGGGAGCCCTAGTGAATGGCACTGTCCAGAGATAATTTCTCATGGTTGAAGAAATCTTTTATTCTGCAGTGAAGTAACCTGGCATTATGGGCCTGTGCCAGACTCTGCCTCAGACAATGGAGTGATTTCAGAGGCCACTGAGTCTGGAAGGAAGAATGACAACCCACAGTTGGCTCAGATGAGTCCTCCCATTGCTCACTGCTGAGGTAATGCAGCAGAAAAGGCCTTGGAGTTCCCCACTGCAGTGACAGCTCTCCAGCAGGTTCCCTCTGCCTTCCCTAGGACAGAGACCCCCTGCTCACAGGTGACCTGTTTCCCAAAGCTCCTTCTAACTGTGGGAGGAAGAAGTTCAAGGTGAAGACACTTTCCCTCCCTTTGAAGACAGTCTATTTAGAAGGCAAGAAGGATGCAGACTGGAACTTTGGAGAAGTCCCATCTCTGCCCCAACTTCATTGCAGGACTTCAGGAAGGTTCTGCTGCCTCAGTTCCCAATCTGTGCAGTGAGTATGAGAGCATGTTCTATCTCAGGGCAGTGTTATGATGACAAATACAGTGGTGACTGTTCCCTGGCTGGGTGCTGCGATGACGGGAAGGGGAAGGCCAGACATTTGCCTCAGATGTATTGCACTGTAAGATGATACCACTTGGTGAGCATGAACTCTTTTTTCCCAGGTTTTCCAAGACTGTGGATGCAAGGGTGGTGGGGCAGGCACTTATTCCTAGTTCCCAGAAGCAAGATGCTTCTACTGTTAGCTCTTAAAGGAAGTGTGTGACGACTGAGAAAGTTAGTTGTTTGGTTTATGAAAAAGATTGCCAAGTGGGAAAACTGACAGCTGAATATATACAATGTCCTTCCTGTGTTGGTAAGACTCTTGCCATCAGTGAGTGTGACGCAGTGGAGCAGGGTGGAGGACTTCAGCCTTGGAGAGGATTCCTCTGCCCAAATAAAGACAACTAAAAGCTAGGCATGACATCTCTAGGTTCCTTTTTCAGGCCTTTAGGGGCTACTTCAGAGGGCAATTTATTACATCCTAAAGCAGGACATAAGATAGGCCAGACAACCATTCCTTAAAAACACTCATTTCCTTCCATGGTCTATTAGGAGAGGTTAAATCTAACTTATAGATGGCTACAGTTACATGGAGTGAATCCCACTCAGTGTGTCCATCTTCTTTCTTGGTGAATAGGGAAATTTGAGCATCTAGTTGTGCTTCATACTAAGGGAGAAGGTTTCGACTGCACACTTCCACCTGCAGACATAACAGCTTTGCCTGAGACAACTCAAGCTTTATGGAAAGTTTGTAAATTGGAAGAGTAATCTACTACTATATGGGAAACACAAGGGGTAACATTTGGACTGAAAACTCTAAATATCTGATTGAAATAAAGTATATTATTTAGAAAGTTTGATCAAAACTGTGAGATGCATAGAAAGAAGAAAAAGAAGAACATTTTGAGTTCAGCTTGGTTCAAAATTCACAGCTATATATATGTTATATATGCTCATACCTATACAAATGTTGGGAATTGCTGCTAATCATATTACAGAAAACATTTCTGACAAGTTATATTTAAACTATCAGTGTCCCTTTAATTTCATGATAGTGAAAACTCAAAATAAAACAGGAACCTGGATTTGCTCCAACAAGACTGAGATTCTTGTAAGAAACTGCATCTTCATCATTTGGATAAACAGCATTTCAATACAGTGAAGTAATCCCAAAATAACACCTTAAGAATCAAACATCCATTGCAACTGCACTCCCTGAGAACCTCAGGAATTTCCTGAAGAAGGGAATCTTCAGTGCTATGCAAAACTAAATCACATTCATCACTCCTGTTTTTGTTTTCATGCTCACCTGTGTCTGTCTGTGGGGTTTAGATTCTGCTGTAGGTTTCACGGCTCCATCTGGCAGTTTTGAATCCACCATGTACTCATCTAAGAGTAGTAAGCTGTAATGTTTTATAAGTGCTGTATGTGACCGTGAAGTTACTACATAGTTAGAAGGTCTTTGAGGGTATTAATAGACTGCTTTTCAGGTCCTGTTGAAGACCATACTCACCTTGTGCCCAGTGTGTTTAAAGAAACATCCATGTTCCGTGAACACAGCAGAGAAGGTTTTCCCTGCAGTGAGAGCTGCAGAGTGGGTGAGCTGGGCGCAGTGTTTGGTCAAACCTTTCACCACCTACTCATCAGCCTTTGCAATGATGTTGCTCAGCTCACTCTGCGAAGGGCCCTTCCTAGTCCTGTCATGCAGAAAGCTTTGGTGGGATTTCTAATAAGATGCTTCAGCTCAGACTTAGTTTGATGCCTGCTCATGTTGCATCCAGCATGAAGGCACCCTGAAGTTACCAGTGTGACTCGTAAGTGAGAGACCACGTCCTATTGCGGATTGTGCTCTAGCTACAGTCCATCTGGCAGCACAGACAGACTAAAATCTAACATTGAAGGTGGTCTTGGTAAGATCATCCTGCAGTGAATGTCAGCCCTGTGGGAGCACCTGAAGCAGCTTCTCCCCAGCTTAGGGAGATGAAGAAGAAAGGAAAACCAGGGAGGGATTTGGACTATTTTAGTGAGTTGTTCTGCCTTAATTTCTCAGTCAAATAAGCCTTTGCTGGTGGAATTTCTGTGAGTCCACTTAACACCTGTGAATCAATGCTCCTAAGGGGAATGAACATGGGGGTCCAGGGTATAGAGGGGGGCTGCTTAGCCATCACATGTGTGATAGGGGCCTTTGGTCTGAAACGTGGAGTCCTATTAGAACCAGGAGAGGTCAGTTATGATTACCCTGGGAACAAGTAAACAGCATTAACCTCAGCTAATTTTAGCCACCTAAAAATTATGCCAGTAGCCAAAGGAGGGCCATCTTTACGTCAGAGGAGAGGAGGCATCTCCAGAGGGTGATCCATCCCACCCACGTTAGATGCTGCAGTTATTATGGAATGACCTGCAGTCTGGAATGATTTTCTCTTGGGTGTCAACACAGGCAGCCCAGACAGCTCAAGTGGGCAGGACATATGGCTTTTAACATTAGATGGAAATACACCATCAGAGTGTATTTCATCAGAGAATTGCTCTTGGGCAGCTCTTGTTTACATCTTGTCAAGATGAGCTTGGCTTGTTTTCCAAAACTAGTGTGTCCACTGATGATTTTTCTCCCAAAGAGGCAACCTGTTTCACTAACCTATGATCCTCTTCCTTCCCTTGTGGCAGATGATCTTTCATTTCAAGGTAATAATTGCAATTTTATGCTTCTCAGCTGTGACTGCAGCTGCAGGACAGTATTTAGTTCTGGCTACCTAGTTCCATGTGACATGTAGAAAAATTGGAGGTGATTAAGGAAGAAAAAAAAATTAAAGTAAAGAAAACTTGTATTGTTTATCATAGGATGAATCTAATAGTCTACACTTGCAGTGTAGATTATATAGGACCCTAAGGAGGAATTATTTCACATGGCTCTAAAGAGCATAATGAGATAAAAAAATGCATATTTGGGGTAAATGTCACCAGAAAAATTTCTGACTGTGTGAACTGGTTGTGAAATAGTATCCCAGGGGATTTTTTCCCCACCCCCAAGGATATATAAACTGTGTGAGGCAAAACATTAAGAAAGGGAACAATCCTGAATATCATGTAGCAGTTTAGGTAATCCAATAGGTCTTTTCCAGCACTAATTACTACAATCTACAGTTCAAAGCCTAGAAGATAAGAAAACCATTTGATGATATGCCTTGCAGAGACACATCCCATAAGGAATATTTATAGCAAGTCTGGATTTCTAATAACTTATTTCTGACACAGTGTGCCTTTGAGTTCATTTCGAAACTCAAAGGCAAGTGTCTAAAAATAGCCCTGTGCTGCTTCATACTGTGTACTAGGCACTTACTGGTGGTCTGTAAATATTTCCTCTCTCAAAAGGACTCGGGAAAAAAGCCTGTTTCCAAAATGTCCAATCTATGCACTCAGTCTACAGTCTTTTAGTTAAGTTGGGTTCCCTTCTGTACCAACGGGAGAGATTTAAATGGACAAATTTAATTTTTAATGAGACGTATACAGCCTTGCACAAGCCAAATCAGACAAAGATAATAGATACTACAGACCTGAGTCTAGGCCCTCATTACCACACCAGGAGCTGAGCTGTAAATATAATTTAGAATTTAGCATAATTTTCTCATCCTCATTGAAAATATGAACTAAGACAAGCAGGTTATAGATATCTGCCTCCATTTAGCAGCAGCTTAAGGCAGTGGGTCTGAGAGGCATCCCATGTAACTCCATGGCATTGTTCCACCTTGGCAGAAGACTTCCTGGGACAGGAGTGAGTAGTGCACCCAACCCAAACATCGACACAGGTACTCCTCCGATGGCAGTTCAGCCACACACAGGAGAAGTCAAGGTCCTGCCACTGCCCTTATCCTAGTGTCTTAATAGGAGGATCCCATATAACTATTGTTTTGGAGTAGTGGACCTGGGGCATGAAGAAGGACCCCAGCCAGAAGTACCAGCTTCTGCTGTGCCGTAGGTGCTGCAAAACACTTTGGTCTGTCTTCACTTGACAGTTAAGTTACCCACACGAAAAGGGTTTTATAGATGGGAGTAACCACTGTGATCTGGCCTGACATCCTGCACTACCCAGTGGACTTGTCTGCTCCTGGTCACTAGCCTTGTTTGAGCTAGAATGACATTTTAAAGAATAGTGAGTCTTGAGCTAAAAAAATATCACAGTGCGGAATACTTTTGGTTCATCATTGTCTATTTAATTCTATTTATACTTCAGCTGTTTATCCAGATGTGTTACGGTCAAAGGCCTTAAAAGTCTGTGTATACTGTATCAGTACAATTACTGTTATTCTAAAACTTGCAATTTAATCAAAAGCAATATTCTTCTTTGACAAAATCTGTTTCCATAAATCTTCATTATATTACTTAATCCTTTGTGAAATATGTCATCAATCTGATTATGTGATCTGAGACTGGAATCAAATAGAAAAGCCCACAGCTATCTGGGTAGTTACATATATCCTATTCAAATACTCATATCACCTTCACTTTACGTTTTCCTTCCCCTTTAGGACTAATTCAAAATTGACAGTAATGGTCAAGAGAGCTTCTTGATAAGTTTTTGAAAACTCCTGATTTTAACATGTCTAATTTTAGTAACAGCTGTAAGCAATAATATTTAACTCTTGGAATGATACTTCTGTTAGCTGGCAAGGCTAATAGATATTTTCCATGTTGATTTTCAGTCTAGGAGACTTGTATATAATTTTTAGAAAGTTCCACTGTCCCTGTGGGAAATCCAGAATACAGCAGTCAGAGTAAGTCGCTTTCTCTCTACTTTGCAGAGATATGTTTTAAGTAGATATTTATCCTGTGGTTCAAAACCATTTGAGATCAATTGTTTCCCTTATCAGTGACAGAAAGGGGCGATGCCATTTTTGACATACAGTTTCTGCTATTTAGAGGTCACTACTTGCTGCTTAGTTATAGCAAGTGATTTAAACTGTCTGATCACAGAAATCCTGTCACTAATATCAGTCAGGTCAAATTGATGCTTATTAATGAGCAGGCAAATTCCTCTTGCTTATTTTCCAGACTGAGTATTAGCTTAAGGAAAATTAGATATATTTTTTTGCAAGTCTCTTGGTTGCTTTGCTAATTTCTTTCATGATTTTTAAATTTGTGCTAATGAGTGTGCTTTTGTTCTACTTTTTCACTCTCTTCTTTTTTTATCAGCTTAATTCCCCAGCCTGGTTCCAGAGAAGTCTATATGCTGTTCTGTTGGTTTGAAGGCCATCTGAACTGTCCCATTTCCATAGGGAAAGTAGGCCAACTTTTCTCAAAGCTTTAACTTAGACTGTTTACTTTGATCCTACCTAGCTTCTCCCTAGCATTTACCAGTTCTTCCAGACCACTTGAACATTCTTCTTGGGAGCTCCATGCTGAGATCTCTGCTCTCAGTAGTACATGGTATGACCTGTCATTAGTATTCATTTAGAACATCAGTAGTCATTAAATCTGTTCAGAGAACCACACAGTAATTTAGGTTACCTTTGCTGATCTTCTAGTCCAAGCTCCTGCTCAACAAAGGACTCAGTCCAAAGCTGAGCCTTAGGTTCACCTCTTAAAGGCCAATAAAGCCCCTGTCTTGCAAAATATCCATCAAGGACCATCCGCTGCCTTTGAACAGGTTGCAAGTACTTTATGGGAATGTGTACAGCCTCACAGGTTGAGACATCCACAGTGATCTACTCCATATGCTCTGTTCTTTTCTAAATGTGTTGTGTGTATATGGCTGAAGAAAACAACTAATAGTGAGTTTAGTGGTTATGTGCAGGACTGGCTTGATTCTGTTCTCAAAGACAAGTGAAAAACAATGAAAACAAGCAACCTTTTTTTTCTAATTTTCTTCATATGTCTTCTAAAAATACTTTCCTGCAATTTTTCACATGTTGTTTACCAAATTTTATTTATTTACTGTGTTGGAGCTGGTTTGGCAGACCTGTGGCATACAGCAGATTAATTTCCTGAGAACTTACTCAGTTTCCTTATTCTAACTGAAGAGTTGGGTTTGATAAAGTGAAGTAGGGTGAAATGTAAGAGCGAGACATAAAAGCTTGTGATATACAGGAGATTGACTTAGATAATACTGTGCATCTTCTACTGTATCAATCTGAAACTGTGAAAGGCATGGATTATAATAAACATGATGTTCTGACACATGTATGCATGACTCAAAGTATGCTAACTTTACTGGAGACACAGCATCAACATATTTTAAGATAAATACTTAACAAGCACTTGTTAAATATTTCCTGCATTGCCAGCATGAAGGAAGAAGGATACAATTCTCCATTGTGCTACAACAGGCATGATTATAAATGGAAAGGCAGTTTTAAAATAACAAATTCTCCATTATGTTTCATTAAAAGCCAGCTGTTTGCTACCAGCAATGAACACAGAGGGTCTGTGACAGCAACACTCCAAGTTATACTTTGTCTAAGTGTACATTGCTGACAGTATTATGCTGGTAGCTGCTGACCTGTTCCATTATATGACTTCCAAACAAACTCTCTTTTACCCTTGCTGTAAAGCTAAGCACATTTTTTCAAAGTTCTTGGTAAATAATTGCCATATCTCCATTTACAAAAATAGAATGCAGCAGGAATTCCTAACTGAGCCTGTGGGGCTGCGCAAATGATCACAAATGTTTAAATATTTGATTGGAGAAAAGCCAAATTTTGAATGTCATGGAGAACAGTCAGTGCCAAGCATCCAATTCTTCTACAGGACCTGAACGTTTGAGCTGGAGCTAATTGTTTACTCAGTCTGTCCGCCTGGGCAAACAACCTCCTCGAAGTTCATTGCTGTGAGCCTGTCTGCATCCCATTCCTCAGCCTTTATGTACTTATTAGGCTTACAATGAAGGACAGCACCAAAGCAAGCACAGACGTTAACAAAGCCAGGGGAATGCCAGGCCTGGTCAGAATTAAATCAGGGTGTTGTGAACACTCTTGTTCTGAATGTGAATATGGAGCTTCTGTTGTGAGAGCAGGCGAGTAGCAGAAAGAGAGTGAGGTGAAGCCGAGCTCCCTGTACTGAACTCAGCAGGGAAAGCTGACAGCTGACTGAGCCTTAATTAGGACCTGACAACCTGATCCTGCAGGCAATATTCTCATCAAAACAAATGGGAACTCTGTCTGACTAAGAACAGTATTGTATTATATTGCTACATGCATTATTTGTGTTTCTCCAGAATCCACAAGTCCTAACTCAGTTTGGAACTGCACTGTGCTATACATTATAAAAAAGAAAAATAAAATATGATTTCTCAACCTTTTTTGCAATCAAGATAGAAAAACCACAGCACAGCATGTTACTGACATAAACATGCCTTTATTCCATGCCTGGAATAAAGCCAAGGTCCCCTGAACCCCTGTTTTGCAGGCAACATTCCTCTGATTTAGTTAGGCTTCTCAGCCACATCCCTAACCCTACTCACCTGTGAATTTCATATTCTTTCATATTCCTATAGTAGTTTCAGGGGACTGACAGAGATCCTATAATACATGTGACATTGGGTGAAGGACAGATTTGTCTCTAATGTGCTTGAGGAGATAGAAATAAATTTCTGGACCTGATTTTCTTTCTTCTGGGAAACATTTGAGAGACAGAAAGCAAAAAAAATGCAGAGGTGGAAAACAGCAGCTTTTGAGATTAAACTGATTTTCATTCCACAAGTTACCCGAGGAGCTGTTTGTTTCCTCATGGTGGTTAATTAATTTCATAGTTTGACAGAGATCATCCAGTGTGGAAATTAAACAGAAACTCTCTGTTTAGGTAACAAGCTCTGTGACTTTGCTCTGGGATGGGGTGTGCTGTAGTCAGAGGGACCTCTTGTGCACCCGCAGCCTGCGTCTTTACGTATGCGGCAGTCCCTGTGCTGGGGCAAGGGGACCCTCTGGTCTTCCTCACTCACTCAAGTCTCTGACCTTTCTGCTGAGACAACTGAAAAATATGTCAAAAAGTAGCGCTGTTGGAAGACTAGATTTAAATTACAAGCCCATGTCTCCGAACTGCCAGCTGACAGTATCTATGGTTGCTGCTGCCTTGGACCTGATTTGAGTGCCTGACAAAAAGGAAAAGCTCCATGTGCCATTGTCTGGCCCTGTCTAAATGCTCCTCTGGCCATCGTTTCTAACCTACCGAGGAAGACTTTAAAGTAGGTTCTTCTGTGGATGGAGATGAAATCACACAGGAGACAGGGCACTGGGGTCCCTTATGGTCCCTGTAGGCAGAGGCCATCCTGGGGAGTTCCTGCACACTGATACGCCAACTGGGAAACAAACAGGAGGAACTGGAGATGTGTGCAGCTGCAGAGCTATGCCACCACTGCAGTTCCAGAGGTGTGGTGGGATGTTTGTGTGGCTGGAGTGCAGCGATGCACTCGGATAGAGCTGTAAAACATGCATACTCATGTTTAGGAGATACAGAGAAGATGGAAAGAAAGCTGTGTTCAATGCAGAGGAGAGCTCCAGCATCCAGGATGTGGGGCTAGATATCTCCAGAGGTCTCCTACAAGCTAAATTTCTCTACAGTTGTCCATCTGACATTTGCCATGGAGGATTTTCCTTCCGCCTCACAGATCTCTCATCAGGAGGCCAGCCTACATTGTCCACTTTCCTTTTCCACAGTTTATTCCTTCTGCATTCTGCTAGATAACTCTTTTCTTTCCTGCTGGTCAGTTGCTGAAATCCGTGATAAAACTGGAATTGCAAAGACACTGTTGAGAAGACAAGTTCCTGACATCCTCTGCTGAAAAATCTCTTGTGTGTGGGAATGTCAGTGCGTACTTGTTTTGGTAGACTCACATTCAATTGCTTCTTGCAAGTATTGCATTTATAGAGGAAAACAGGGCAACCTAGGAAACTGTGTTTGGTTAAATGACAAGTGTAGAAGCAGGGCAGGTTTTCTTGCGCTAGAAGTAGGCATTTTGCTACTGTGAAGTATCAGAAGCCCCAAAGCCTGTTAAGGAGCAGTTACAGAAAACAAAATAAAGCTGTGGATCTCATGAAGGGCTGAGCTGAGCCCTTAATCATTTCCATGCCCAGCTTCAGGCAGTATCATTCTCCATCCTTACAACGAATAGTAACCTGGAATAAAAATTCCCTTTGAAAGCTGCTTTGCAAACCATTATTTGAAGGGTTGTTAGTGTCAGAGCCATAACATAAAGAAATTACAAGTGAAATTTTGAAAGCTTCTATTTAAACTTTTGCTTAAAATCTGGCAGAAGTGATTCTGGCTAATCACTTTGCCTATTCAATTGTATAATTTACAGCAGGTGAAAACTAATGTCCAGTGTTAGAAGCAGCTATTTGTGTGATTAAACTGTGGTTTTAATGCAATGAATAGGAAGTACGTAGTACCCTGCTTAACTGCTTTGGGTAGATCCTACAGCCTCCTTGTTGTCTGGATGCCAGTCTTGCTAGACCCTGTCAGAAACACCCTTCTGGAAGCTGAAGCAAAATCCTGGGGTGGGAGGTAGTTGCCACCTTAATTCTGCAGTCATGTTTTCCAACGATTTCCAAGGAAGAGGTCCTTTGGCACTTATCTGGCAATGACTGCAGCCTGACAAAGTATTTTTCACTTAGAGATGGCCAAGAGGACAGCAGTTTTGTATAAAAAAAGAGAGATTTTTCCAAAAAGCTGAATGCAGCCAACTTAAAATACTCAATGGAATGCTGCCTCCAGCAGAAGGGAATGGCAGTAAGCAAATTATTAAATGAGATTTGTATAGGCAACTCTGCTGAGACTCTATTTCTGCCATCTCTGGTCTTTCCCCTATAGGATCCAGATCTCTCTACAGAGAGAAGAGGCCGGGAGGAATGCACAATGCTGCCATAAGGGAATTGGGACCAAGTTACCTACAGCTGAGAGATGCAATTTGACAGAGTCCGTAGGGGTGCCGTGCAGTGCAGGGAGCAGCTGGCACTCAGGGAGGCAGAAAGGAGTTGCTGGGATACAGCGATCAAACAAAAATCACAGGTGAACTTGAACATCTCAAGGACAAGGAGCCAGTGGCCAGGCAGGGGTATGTGCCAACCATTCTGAAATGTCAGCGTTTCTCTTTGGCTCAGGGATACATTTATCTTTTCTGGGTCAGGCAGCCTGAAAATATCCCTCTGGTGAAAACAGGTGATTCAAAACCTGTGAGCTCAGCTGGTTCCATGCCCTATGCATATACCCCTGCAAACCTGCTACAGCACAAAGCAAGGGTAGAGAGAGGTATTTACAAGCCTAATAGCAAGTGGGGAAACAAATACCCAGCTTGTCTCATCCAGAGAGGAGGAGGATCTCTGGGCAGTGCTAACGAGGAGAGCAGCTGCCTCTACACTCATCCCTAGGTAAAGCCTCACTGCTCAAATTCACCTTATTCCTCCATCATCTTCTCCCCTAAGCTGGAGACTTTCTTTCTGGAAGTCTTCTTGCACCGTTCCTGGAAACGTATCACTGCGGAAAGTTTTTATCCACCTATATGCTGGATTGCGCCAAGCACATCCTAACATATGGCTCCATCTCTCACTAAACTGTGTTGACATTGTGTAAGAGCAAACTGGAGAACATTTTGACTTAGTATTTGGATTTCACCAGAAAAAGAACTATACATTTGTTTTGTCTTTGTCTACCCATATAATAATGCAACTATAATTAAAGCATCTATGACTGCCTAAAAATATTCTAACAGCATGTTTTTCCTGCTTCATCTACATTGAAAACTTCCTCTGTAACACTGCTGACTTTGATGATATTTTGGTCTGACTCCTTTGACTAATTTTTCATTTCACAACAGCTTCTTGTCTCCAAATGTATTTTGTTCTATATTACGTTATATTAATACTCCAAAAAGCTGAAGTCAGAATAGTATTCTTTGTTCTTACCATAATAGAACTGGAATTAAAATGTTGGCATTTCTTGTGGAATGGAAACTTGAGGTTTCAGTTAGATCTAATAGCATCTGTTTCACAGGAAGGAAGAAAAGTTTCCCTTATATCTATTCCATCTTAATACAGACTAAAACTTTAGGAGCAGAGACTCACACCTGTTTTGCAGAATCCAGCTGCATTTTCATAAAAACAGGGAGACATGGTTGCATCATAAAACAATCTTAACCTCCATTAAAAATTTGGTTGGAAATCAGAAAATGTACTTCCAGACAAAACCAGTCGATAGAGATTCTGTCTCTGTTTGCTGCTCCGATTAATTTAAACTTGTCATGGGGAGGAAAATGTAATACATTACCATTGACAAGCGAGGTTGGCAAGCTATCTCAGCAAGCTGCATGGAGCCAGGAACGATATGCACAACTCCACTTACCACCCCTTTGCTTCACTGAGTGAACCTCCTCCTCATTTTTTTTGGGGGGGGGGCAGGAAATTATTATTTCTTGGGGGAATTATTTCTGGCCAGTCTTCTTATTTATGGCCATGACAAAGCCAATGTTTTTGTGTTTTTGCACCTAATAAAATACAAATCACAATGAGGAGGCCAGAACTACAGCACCTTTTAGCAGATAACCATTTGCAGAGTCTTTACCCGTTGTGAGCTGGAAAGAAGAGACAGTTTTCCCGTGCCAAGTAAAGGTGAGAGAGGCCAATAGCTTAGCTTGCATCACATATCTTTTCCACAGTCCTCAGCCAAATCACTGCTATAGATTTCTCCCCTCCCACTCACTGGACTTTCTAATGTGAGAAATATCTTCCCATGGAAAGCAGTGGTTACACAGTCACATGGGATCCTGCCTTACTCATACTGCTGGCTTCTGGCTCCGTTTTATGAAACCGGGCAGAGATGCCAGAGTTACCCTCAGGCTGAGTTCTCTCCTGTAAGCAGCAGCAGCAAAAGTCAGGAGGGAGTAGCCAGCCTCCAACAGACCCTCCCAGTCATCGCGGAAAGTGACTTTTATTTGACTAAACCGTGGGCAGACATCCCATTGCATATTATGGCACAGAAGAGCAGGGGATATAAATCTGAAGACCAAACCACCCACCATCCCTGAAGACCCTGAAATCTTTTTATAAAATGAAGCTGTTTAGTTTGAGTCTTAGACAAATTCCAGTCTAAGCACAATGTACTTACTGCAGTGCTTTAACAGTAGCACTTGGATACTTACCCATCACTCTCTGACTCTAACAGCTCTACCAGTACTCTTTGAGTAGTTCCTTTGCTAAGCACTGGCCTAAGATGAGAGTACTTCAGTGCTGAGCAGAGTGAGCTTTAAGTATTCAGTTTATAAAATGCCTTGAGAATATCACAGTATAAAGTGCAAGCTTATAGAAAACTATGAGCATACCTACCCAGAGCCTGCATGGTGAGGAAGAGGGCTTGGGGAACCCAGCTAGCCCCAGCATCGTCAGGCTCACTGCTCTGGAGAGTGCAAAGAGGGGAAGCCCAGCTCTGGGCCCTTTGATCGTCCCCCAGTTCATCTGAACAAGGTAGACATTAGGCACCTACACTGCATTTCTGTCCCAGAAGATGGTCAGCAGCCTCAGGTACCTATGGCTTAAAGGGTGTGAAGTGCTTTACATGCAGTATTTAAGACTCTGCCATAGATGCGAATGGGTAGGTAGGGCGTGCTCTGTGGAGCCGCGTAGAAAGGTCTAGAGAGCTCACTCAGATGCCAGGAACAACAGCTTTCTGCAAAGGCAGAGCTTTCTGCTGGGGCTGTAGAGGGAGATAGAAAAGCAAGGTAACACCCCAAGATTAATGTGTGGAGCTCCTCTCCTCACTCCCAGGAGGTGTTGCCTTTCACTCGCTGAGCACAACAAGAGCATTTCCTTCAAAATGTGTCCCAGTGGAGACACAGCAGGAGAGAGTTGAAGTGATGTAAGTTGATGTCACCCTCACCTGCAGGAGCAAAGGCAGGGAACCTAGAACTAACAGGCAAACCTGGTACAACCATCATCATTAGATGTCATTTGCCCAAAACCAAGGGTTGTTTGTTGGTAGCTGTGCTGGAAATAAAGATTAAATAAGTAATTCTTTCTCTAAAAGCCTTTTCCACAAAAAAAAAAAAAAACAAACCATGGATGGAATGAGGCTAGTAGTCATTTGGAGAGGCCTTAGCTCCTATTTCCACTGTCCTCCATGCCTAAGCAGCAAGAGACAAGGAGAAGGCCAAAGTCCATGCAGTTGGGCAACCAAATGTGCATGATGGAGAGTGCAAGTTCAAGTACAGCAAGCGTGTTCTGTAAGGTGCTCACAGACTACCTCTACAAACTGGGACCAGAGAGACCATGCAGAGGTTGTACCACATGGAAAAACAGCAGTCTGAACCTTTCAGAGGTAGGGAGGGGACAGTCACAACTCAGGGTGGGTCCAAGCTCTGCTACCATTTCAGCTAGCAGAATTGTTAATCAATGTCTGTTGTCTGATAATGGTAACTGCTTCTGTTGTCACTGATTATGAGTCCCTTCCAACTGGAGATATTCTATGATTTTGTGATTAGGGATAGCCACCCAGAACCTTGACAAGATGGCTTTTAACTCCACCATATAATAATCTTCTGCAGAGGATGGTACAGACAAAGGGAGTACATGGGACAAAGTAGCATCAGAAAATGAAACTGGTAGGCCCATGCTATTCAGGATATTAAGCTTTTAGAAGAGCCTCTTTGAGATCTTGAAGGCAATTCAGGGCAGTGGGAACAGCAGCAACTGTGTCAGCATGTTCCCTGGAAAAATCTGCACAAAGTAGTACCAACATTGAAAGTTAAGTTACTCTTCATGGAGATAACTGTCCTAATACACTTCATATCTGTTTTTCTCTCCCATTCCTATTGGTGTTGTCATCTAATGCCCAGACCATGACTGACGAGCTGTAAAGAGGTATGTGACAACAGTAAGAGACATTTTCCTTCCTCATCAAGCCTCCAGATCCACTACAAAGTTCCTAGCCCCAAAACACTCTCCATGGAGACTGGATGGATATAATGTGAAATAAATGAGTTTCAGGCTTCTGTCCCCCCGCCTTGGGCTGCTCTGACTCACAGGAGCCCACAGTATTGCCTTCAGTACCATAGTGGTTTGGGCTTTTTTTTGTTTTCCACTGCGTTAAAGCAGCAGCAAAAACAGTGTCATGAGACCAGCACCAAACAGAAGAAATTCTGCCAAGTGAAGCTGTACTTATGTACAGCTCGAAAGCAGCTCGGAAAGGAACTGTCCAGAGACTAAAACATTTCCATGTTAGACTTATGATTTAATACTTGTTTAAGTTAAACATTAATATGGGTAAAGCAGCTTTCAAAACAGAGCCAGCGCAGAGTTGATCCAAAAGTCAACAGGACAAAAGAATCTGGAGCAAAAATCTGAGCCAAACCACTGAGGCTGATAATGTCTGGCAAGAAAATTCACCTTGGAGAAGAGCTCAAGGACAACAAAACTCCATTAAAAGCACAAATCAGACCTCGCCCTTTGCTGACTGTCTCTCTGCCTTTATTCTGACCAGATGTAAAAGATTCATGGTCTTGGAAGCCTGGGATATCTTTTCTCAGAAGGCTCTGCAGGATCAGGATTGCTTCTGCACTTGGGGATTCACCTTCCAGACTGAGCTGCAGCTGGCCCTGCCAACTGGAGGCACAAGGACAGAAACCTTAAAGTGACTCTGACCCAAACTGTATTTACTGACAGAGACCTGGTCTTGAGCTTGTCAACTATTAATTTTACTTTGACAAATTATAAAGGCTTCCTGTCATCCATCAGGACACCCACTTCCCATTACTCTGGACCAACAGTCTGTAAAATGAAATGTCAAACAGAACTTCATTAAAACAAAGTGAGACACTTGTTTGGCTGGGAGGTTGGAAGAGTAGGAACCAAGACCCAGGGGTTGTACTTCCAGCTTCATCTCAGACTAGCTATATGGGGAAAAAAGGACAAAAAGTTCTTTCATCTCTCTGTACCTCAGTTTACACATTTGTCAAGCAGGGACCCCAATACTCAGAGTCCTCTTGAGAACTTTACGGCAATGAATTACCATTTGTAAAGCATTCTATGACCCTGGATGGATGCAAAGTATTAAATTCTTATTCTAAAAACATCCAGAATAGCTGTCAAAGCATTAAATGTTATTATTACAGTGATTAGAGATCCAGGATAGGAGTGTCAAAAACAGTATCAATCATTTAATTCGTTTATCATCCAGAAGAGTACAAGGGCAAACACATACCTCCAGTCTAATCCCATACACCTTGGCTACCCTTCACTGCCCAGATTCCTCTGCCCTGACTGTGCGCCTGCAGCTGACTGCCTAGGAAGATAACACCTAAACTTCTCAGTGCAGATAGACAGACAGACATCTTCAGGACAGCTTCAGATCCTGGGTGGGCTGACTCAGACTCTGGAAGTGTCTGTATCTTTCCAGATTTTAGCCTTGGTCTGTATTAGGAAGTTAAACGCATCCAAGCTCTGCACCATGCAGCTGTCATCCAAGTGAGTAAACTTTCCTGCTTTCCAAGTCAAGGCATCTCTGTAAGGACCACCAGACGGGAGTGGTCCCAGCCTGGAGGGCTCCCAGGTCATGACCAGAGACCGTTGGGACAAGGCTAGTGCCCTCCACTACACCGATGTCAGGGACCCTTCTGACAGTAGAGCAGCAGTTCAGGTCCCATGCCCTGTAACATTCCTTGGCTTGTTTAATTTATTAGTGGAGGCATAGCCTTAGATGTATGAGATAAGGGTCTGAAGTTAGCTGAGATGTGCTAGGACAACACGGCTATGTGAAGGACGGGGTTAACTCTTTCCAGGTGATGATCCTACTCACCAGAAAGGAGGGAGAAGCCCACATCTACTTTGACAAGGTAAGTCTATGTAAGCTAAATACGTCAAAGGAATTGAAGAGAACCTCATTTTGGTGCTCAGTGCTCTTGGAAAGCAACTGTTTGTTCATGGATTTAAGCTCAGTGACTAAGCCCTTGCTGTGTTCTCAGTGCTGTCCTGGGACCTTCCAGAGCCAAGCAAGGCTGGCTTGTTCGTGTTCCCAGCTGTTACTGGCCACACAGGTCGGGGCTCCCCTTCAGGCTCTTCTGACAAGTGTGGCCTCTTGGCTAGCTGCTGACTGTTGTTTCCACCCTCCTCTACCCGATCATGATATCCAGCAAAATACTTCTCCCTCATCACCTGTATGCCAGCAGCTTTGCATTTCTAGTGCTTCTTACTGAAGCACCTACCAGCCTCTGCTTGCAGCTGGAGAGCACTGTGCATCCCGAAGACACAGGTAAAAGGAATCTGGGTACCCAGGACTTGTCCTTAGCCTGACCCTGAGTCAGTGTGACAAACCGGGGAATGCAGGTCAGGATGTCTGAGTCGCAGCCCCCCGCCTGAACCAGGAGACCACAGTGCCTCAGTGATAATCCGAGCTCCTCTGATCCCACTGCTACAACCAGCCTCTAATGAGTCCCAGACACATCCACCTCCGCAAGGCAACAGGGAGAATGAGGGAGGATTGTCCCCCTAATGGCATAGAGAGAAGAGTAATTCCTGGAATATTTACCAAGCCACTGAACCAAAACTTTGTTTTTCTATTCCAGCTGAGAGTTTTTCTTGAGTCTTCCACTAGAAACCCTCTATGCAAAGGCAACATGGCCAGCATCTGATGTCCTAGCATCCAAAAAGCAGCTGCTAATGGCAGCAGAATAGAAATGAAGGGAAACCTGTGTATGCAGTCCAAAGTGAAGGTCTATTTAGCATTGTAAGTGGACATCCATTTACATATTAATATTTCTATGATGAACCATGCCTAACAGAGTTACTGCAGCTTCTAAAGATTAGGTGCTGTCTTCAAAGGCTTGTGGTTACAGTTAGTCAGAGCTCAGGTAGATCATATGAAGTAAGAGGTGTGGGAGGAGATTTTTCACTTGTCTGAGGCTACTAAGCTTAATCCTCAACATTTAAAATACTGCTTTTAACTTGTCTTAAAATATTAACAAAAAGAACTAAAACTTAAATGCCAGTTACGAAAAACTGCTCTAGATTTGGCTCTTGAAGTGCTTTGATTTGAATGTACCTGTTTGGATTGCATGGATAGTACAAGGCACATGCCACAGAGTGGCGGATTTTATTCCTTTAGGGCAACCAGCATCCCCTCAATGCAGAGGATTAAATCTAAACTAAATTAAGAGACATACTACAGAGAAGGCTGTCTGTGTACTTTTCAACATGGACAAAACTTCTCCCACTGGTAAAAATTCACACTAGCACAGAGACCCAGCACAAAGCCTAGGCACCACCTGAACATCCTGCTGAGGGGCTTAAATGTTGGCTAGGCTTTGTACTAAGCCTCAGTAATGGATTAAATATCACCCACAAGAAAGAACAGGGACAATCTGCATTTAGATTTTGCTTAGGTTTGATTCTCTATTTCCACAGCCCTTTTTTGGTGGGAATTTGGACTCAGCATGAGATATAGGATGTGGCTTCACATTTCATTTCATACCTGAAACCTGCCTTTATAATGAAAGGGGAATACAGATACATACTGCCCATGATAATATTTCTTTGATGTAAATGGACACTGTACATTATATATCTGCAGACCAGCTACCACCCATCAAAGGCAGTGCCACTCATCTGAAGGAAATGGTGTGACATTTTGTCTCTGGGTTTCCCATAGGGATTGCACAATGCATGTCTTCATTCCTACACGAAGAGGTGCTGTGCCTGTGCCATGGACAAGCCGGGGGCCTAACCCTCCAAACTGACCTGTGCAGGCAGCCCCCTGGGATCCTGCTGCAGACACCTCTGGGACTCCAGGTGGGTTGCTAAGAGTGGTTCTTCACTCAAGCATCACTGAATTTCTTTATATAATGGTCTGTGTCCCAGGTTCTGCCCTCAGGAAAGAGGGTGCAGATGTTTTTTTGTGGCTATTCTGAACTTCCCGTAATCTATTGATATTTCCAGCCAGGGCAATCATGTGGGTTGGCTGCTATGAAGAATCAGTGACTCTGCTGGCTGGGTCTACACAGCTGCTTCAGCCCTTTCTTCTTCATGGACTTTCACAAAAGGAAGCTCAAGTGGAAGTTGTCAGAACTCTGCAACCCATCACACCACAGCCATGTATGGAATGAGGTTCTGAGTGGCATCCTGGAGGTAAGAGAAGGGACACAGGAGGCATGCCACGGAATGTGTGCATGGGAGAGGCTAAATGTCTTTGTTTATTTTGATTTAAATAAGAATACATAAGAAAAAGCTTAAGCTGGGGAGCTGTTGCAGAATTCAGTTCAAAAATCATGACAGACAACATAGCATTATACATCCCACAAGTATAAAGACACCAGGCAGTAAAACCGCCTTACAAACCAAATCCACGTTGGTGCCAATGTAGCAGCCCAGGTGTGAAGCAGCTGTCCTGGTTTCATTCAGCAGCCGTGTCCAGTGCTCTCAGGTCTGCTTATCTGGATGCAGCACCGGGCAGAAGCCTGCTGACAGCTTCCAGCTCCAAGCTTTGCCCTAGTCAGATCAGGGAAGAAGTCAAGGAAATCAGAGGTCCCGAGGGGTATTGCAGTCTTTTTACCAAAAGTGTAGCATTGCCTGGCAGTTAGCACCAGGACTGCCATAGCAGAGAGGGCAGAGGGCCATCATGTCCAGCATCCTCTTCTCAAGATCCCGCAGCACCAGATGCTGCTGGGCAGGACACCAGAAACCCTGCAAGAAGCAGGTCTGTGTATTCTGTTCCCAGAAGAACTTAGCACTTTATCACTGCCAAAACACCTGATCAGGTTTTGTTTTTTGCTTTTGAAATATTTTTCCTGTTCCTCTGGATATTCTTATTAGCCATATAAATGCATTGGCCCTTTCAAGAATTCTGCTGAACTCTTGATATTAATGGCTATGTCTAGACTAGGAAATTAAACAAGGCCACGATGCTAGCTCTAACACTGGCACATGCTTGTCTATATTGTTTCTTGGTCCCTTGACATGGATTAGCATCAGCTAGCAGACTGTACTTGAGCACAGTGTAGAGAACAGCACATTCTTGGGACCATTCCCAACAGGCAGGCTGGGTGTGGCCACCCTGTTTTTTGGGAGAAAAGCATTTAGTCATGTGGACATGAATCATAACATACCCTCTGGCTTCATGCCAGGCAACAATCACTGCTCTGTTGCATTTAGTAGTATAGATGTAGCCAGTGGAACTTTTTAATAACAAGCTCCATGGAACAATTAAACAAACTGTGAAAAGCATCACTGGATACCTTTAGAAGAAAGCCCATATTGTGTAGATAGCAGCCTATTCCCCTTCAGGGGAAGAATATAACATTTCCCCAAAGTTTTTGGTGCTGTGTGAAAACACAGACTGTGTCAGAAGGTTTTCACCATCCTTCCCAAACTTTATCAGCAACCTAAGACTAAACGTACACAAAGAAGGCTTAGCGCTGTCCCTCCCAAATACCTTTCCATGCCTGTGGGCATGTTCAAGGCTTGTTCAAGACAGCTTGGCGTGAACCTGATCAGTTATCTTCAATATCAAATAACTTCTAACCTGAGGTGCTTTTACATGAGTAACCAAACGGGAAGGTTTGGATTGCCTGGGCCAGCCATCACCCTAAATAGGTCTTTAGTTTGACGGTACGTGGTTATTGTCACTTTTCTCCCATGTGCCACTTGTGTGAAGAATTTGGATGCTGGAAAGGATTGACTTGAGGACTGTGCTTCTTGCCAGCATTCTTTATTCCCTCTTGTTTCAGCTGTTGAAGGCCACTGAACCCAGAGATCTGTGGGTACAGACTGGGCAGGGCAGAAGGATACCTAAGGGTCAGTGGATTGGTTGGTCAGTAAAGTAAAAGGCAAAAAAGGGCAAACCAGCATCACTATGGCTTGTAAAATGAAATATTGAGATTAAAATGTGTATGGCTGAGTTTGGTAGAAATATTATACTTAATACATGGGAGGAAGTTCATAAACATCTTAGAGACAATTCTGTAATATTTCTGTTTTGTTTCAGTGTTGTATGTTTGCCATATAAATGTCAGTTCTAGACAAGGGACAAGAAGAAATGATACACATTGCATTCCAGAAAGCATGGGCGTTACCTTTCGCAATGAGCAATTCTGGTAATGCTAAACCATTTGGGGAGGTGAAGGCTCTGGTGGAAATCTGACTGAGCCATGCAGAGATCCTGGGTGTCTCGCTACAACTGAATGGAGAGAGAGGGATCCTTGTTGGGAAAGAGAGGGAAACGCAGAAGAACTTCTCTGTTCAGCTACATGTACAGGCTAGGAGTACACAAAAAAAAAAAGATTTTCTGGGCTGCAGACATTAAAGTTTATGTACATAATGAACTTCAAACACCAAAATAATTATTTAGGTACAGAGGTCCAATACTGGAGTGCTGCTGGCAGTTTTGGGGCTGTGTCAGCTGCTGCATAACACTACAGGAAAAGTCCTTAATAATGCTTAAGAAGAAATAATTTGGTTTATGAATAAAGCCTCCTACATCCTGCCACCACCTAATTGCTAGGGGTCTTTAAAGACAAAGTTCAACCGGGACCCTCAGATGGGCATTCTTCTCTTCTTCTACTTGCTTGGTCTGGTACAAAAACCAGCCAGGACAGTGGAAAGTGCCTCTGTTTCATGTGCTGCCCCTTACATGTAACACCTTAGCATCACTCAGCCAGGACAGGAGGGAAGCTCCTGTTTAAATTCTTTCTCTATATATATTTATCCACATTTCAGGTGAGTGGTGTCCTCACCAAAGGCTGCCTTCAGTCACACCAGCCTTTTGTAACTACTCCCACTTTATACAACCCAAAGCTGTCTCAAACAATTCTGTCTGACCTCAAATACATTTACTTATTTCATACAATGTGGGAAGTAAGAGAGCTGAGGAAAGACTAGTTTCATAACAACAAGATGATACTTGGAGCAGCCACCAGAGGTAACAGCAGCTGTGGGAAGGCCTTTGAGTAGAGACATTGTGGGTGTCCAGGGAGTCCCCAAACACAAAGCTGTGGAAATTTCCCATTCAGCATACTGCCTCCTTCCTTTTCACAGCCTCAAAGTGTTCCCTGTTCAGAGAATGGGCAGTCTAGGTAACTAACGTGCTGCAACAGAGTATGAGGGGTAGCTTCTTCGGTGCTGAGCCACATCCACACTATATCTTGAACCTGCTTTCACTTTTCTTGTGTTTCAGGCCCATGGTGTTCCCCTAGTTTCCCTTTCTTCTCTGTTGCTTCCTCTTACGAAGAGCCAAGAGGTTTCAAGGTACCCCAGCACTGATATTCAGTAAATGTGCTTTGTTGGAAGGAGGGTGATGCAGGTCCTTTGTTCAGTAATTTCTCAGTCATTCTGAGTTATATAGGTTAATACTCCCAGCCTGGTCCTGCAGTCCAATCTGGATCCAGTTTGAAATATCTGCATGATAACTAATCTTGCATGTACTTCTCTAAGAACAGGAAGAAATTGTCCACAAGGTCTCTGTTGGCCTGTGTAACACAATTATGAAAATATTTGCAGTCAAGGAGTAGAAAACGTGTCCAAAAAAGTATTGAGTAACGCTGCTTGAGGAGAGAAGTGTCTATAGAGTCAGTGGGAATAGATATTGATGTCTCAAAGGACGTGGGAATAGCAAGGACAAGGCAAACCAAAAAAAAGCATAAGTAAATATTTAACTGAAGACTGCAAGAGCTTTCCCTTTTAGGTAAATTACTTTTCATATCTGAGTTCATCCCAAGGTGAAGAGGACAAAAGGCAATTAAGTGGGCATCACACGAGTAATTCCAGAAGCAAACAGTGTTCCTTATGGGAAAATCATTAACAAAGAGTGAAAGATAAGCAGTTTGAAAAAGAATTGGACAACTGATGACACTGTCTGACATATAAATGAGAAGTGGGTGCTGTGTTAACCATGTCTGACTTGAAACAGTCTGTTCCCTCTGCCAGATCCTTCTGCAAGCACTCTCCACAAAGAGGTAGAGATAGGTAGTTTGGAAGAAAGAGCCATAAGAGATGCATCTGAATCCTATTCCTAGGGAGATTACAGTGATTTTTACCTACTGAAATCAGTACAACTCCAATTTGTTCTGAAGTACATTCATAGATTTCTATATACACATGCAATTCCATTAGATTCCTCTGTGGCATCCACATCCAGGCCCTGACAAAGTAGCTGGATGCTCCCAGTAGAAGAAATATGAAGCCAGACAGGTAGGTCCATATCTTGTCTTGATCTAGCAACAGTCACAAGCAAGTGAGCAATGTCTTATGTGGCCTTCTGGAAAAATCAGTGTTTTGTTTCATTAATCTATTAGGATGACTTAGGAAAAGCATGTCTGACTTGTATTAACTTACAGAGTTTGATCAATGTATGGTAAGTACATAGTTTTTCCCAAAAGATTTAATAGTAGGATGGTAATAATTCAAGACTCCAGAAAGTCAAAAAAGTGAAAAAGCTAAAAGCTGTATCTCTGTCTAAAATCTAAACAGCACTGAAATCAATTGGAACGTTATCACCACCTTTGATAGGAACTGGAGTTCACCTTCTAGAGACCTAGTTCTTTTTAAAGCCTTTCCGATGGCAAAAAATCTTAATTTACCACTGCTGGTTTTAAAACTTCACAAATGACACTTTTATAAGGACTTGTTTCACTATAGTGAAAACCTCTTCTACTTGACTTTAAGAATTGTGCAAACTCATTCTGGCTGAAAGAATGTTCATTTTTGTGTTGGATAGTTCTTATGACAAACAACTGAAATATGCATCTGGAGCTCTTGGGCTTATGGGACTCAAATCATTAAAATATTTTTATGGGAAAAAAAACTATGAGTACAAATAAAAACCCTACACTTTTCCTCTGAGGGAGGAAACTCTTCTGGAGTTCATTCAAGGCTACAGGATTCAGGGCACACAAACCCACTATTTAAGCATACATATGCTTCACATGTACTGTTTACACCTACGTATGCCAAATGTGTGTTTGTGTTTGTGTGTGTAAAGTTTACATGTCTTCTGTTGCATTTGGCCACATTTACGTTTGTATCCAACAGCCAGGTTTGAACTGGGACCCACTGTTTTTTGAATAGATAAGGATCAAAATTCTTAAAATCAGCAAAGATAGACCCTTTTCCACACCAGATGATTCTGTGTAAACAGAAGGTTCAATTCAGCTGTGAGAAGGATGAGTACTGGGCAACTGCACCTTTGGTGCTTCCCTAAATTGAGGGACAATGCAATGATTATTTTAAAAATTGCCTCTGCATCATAATCTGAGTGAACATGTTAAAAATGGCCTAGTGACACTTAGCTGCTTTTTATGGGAAAAGACTTGGTGTTGAAATGGTTTTATAAAAAATGTGTGACCTCTGGACAACTTCATCTGGTGTCAAAAACAGGCTCTATTATTCTCAAATGCTAGAGCAATGGGGAAAAAATTAGAAAATTATCACAGGGAATAGAAGGTAGTTTGCTTAAACCAGGGTGGGGCTCTGAATCTAAGAGGTTTTTTTTTTTCCAAGAGAGTGTTGCAAAGGCTTGAAACCTTCTGTGCTCATGGTCAAAATCTCTGTCAGTAGCTAAGAGGTCAAGGGGTGCATTTTGGACAACTTCATTTGGACACAGGTACTATACAGATAATCTCATAAAGGATGTTCCTGGCTCACTAGTGTCCCACACACTTTTACTAGTCCCTTCCTAAGAGAGCGGGTGAGCGGTGTTGCAGTACACCAGTAATGCCAATGACTGCTTGCTTGGTGACACTGGAATGATGGTATTGCAGAGGGTACGTGAATGCTATGACACGGCTGCTGGAGTGGCTTAGCTGAACTCAAATATCTGCCTGGAGCACAAAAATGGGGAAGGTGTCTAAACTACTCAGAGCACAGACCATAAAGGGAAAGGTTAGCAGTCCCTAACTCCTCCTCCACTTAAGGGGATTATGATTTATTTACATGTCAAGTTTTGTAATACATGAGGGATACCTTGTAATCTGGGTTTGGATTTAAAAAAAAAAAGTGTAGCTATAGGTATGAAACTCAGTCCTCTCTCATGTTCCCAAGGCAGTTTTATAATGTTCATATTTCTTATTAATACTGGGTCCAAAGAAGGAAGGAAAAATTATTTTGGGAAGTTACTCAGTGTGTGTTATAAGAAAAGTCCATGGAACATATGGGGAAATAACCAGTGGTAGATTATCAGTGCCAAAAACAAAACCATGATGGTTTATATGACTGTCTGAATAAAAGCAATAGGAGGGCTGTGACCTTGCCATGTCTCAGATAAGATGCACCTCAGATTTGTTTTAAGCCTGTCTGAATAGTTAATCAACATGCATTTGCTGAAACTCCCCTCAAAGTGTCTTGGAAAGGATCCACCTTCATGTTAGGGTCAGTTAACCATTTTGTCTTGCAGATATGACAGGTGAAGTTGTCATATGTTGGCGTGTACAGCAGTTCAGCTGACAGGCAGTCATTCATTATGCGGTAGTAACACAGCCCATTTGTTCATTGAATTCCTGAGCTCTCAGGCAGATGCCTTGAACAGCAGGCTCTGTCCTCCCCTGTGAACCCCAAAGCTCAAAGCCTCAGTTCTTGTCTACAACATGAAACCACGGACTTTGGCCTCTGTGCAAGGATGCCCATATGACAGAGACCTTAGTGACAGAGATCATTATCTTCATCTACTCTTCCCTTTCCCTGCTCTTTCCCTACCATTAGGATAAAGCTACTTGACATATTTCAGTTGATTGGTCTGTGTGCACTCGCTTGCACAGGCTCTCTATATCCGCACTTTTGATGTCCTACTCCTCTTTTAGGTGTTTCTATTGATTTCATCAGGGCAATGTATAGAAACTTACTTTCTGTACCTTTACCTTTCTCTTTTCCCTCTCCATGCCGTCTTCTTGCCATCTGTCACCATCCTCGTGTTGCTGTTCCCTTTCTCAATAGGTATCCCAAGAAACAGGCTCAGACTCAGTGTGTTGCTTGTTTCATGGTGTATTGAGATAGTCACGGTGGAGCCAGGAAACCATAGGAAGGAGCAAATCACGGAGAAAAGTAGAGGCAAGGTTCCATCTAGTAGGAGTTGGTGGCCGAGGCAAATTTGTTCTGTCTCATATTTGTGCATTTTATTGTATTATCCACCATTAATCTATTCATGCTATACTACTTTCCAGTAATACATTATGCAATGTATACAACACCTGGCATTTGGTATTTGTTCTCCCATCCCTTCCCTGTGGGTAAAGACGAGCACACTGCAGCACACTCTAAGAGGGAGTTGGGACTGAGTGTGTTCAGGTTTTTGCATTTTTAGTTTTGTTTTCTTATAAATGTTCGTAATGAGATAATGTCAGTTCAGTGTACCTGCCCTTCAGACATCTGTGGCATTCAGTCTTTGTCCAGTTAATGAGAAAAATGTACGACCTGCAATCAGCAAACAAATCTGGCTGGGTGTGGGAGAGGTGCTGGGGCTCCAGAAACCCATGTGCAAAGTCCAGCTCTGCCACAGCTTCCACATGGTCGTGGGCAAATCGCTGTGTAACAGGAAGGAACAGCATCTTTCTCCCACACACTGCCCGTCCCACTTTACACCCCTTTCAGAGGACTTTGCAGCATATTTTTACAGTACCAAGCTTAAGCACCAGTCTTACCTCAGGCATTTGAGCTAGGTTATCCTCAAAATTGTCTTCCAGCAAGACCTTTTGGTAGCTGAGGTTCACTCTTTCAAGCCTCTTGGGACCTTTTTCCATTCTGTCAGCAGCCACATCCTTCAGTTCCTGCTCCTGATCCACAGCACTTCTAAACCTCCCCAGCACTCCTCCTCACTCTGCGCAGAGCTCCATTAAGAGGATGTGGCTTTGCTTAAAGGAATCATTCCCATGGGAATTTTATTTCAGAGTCTCAAAAAATCCTCTGGCTCTCCCAGATGGCATGTGCTTGTCTAACACACTTAGGAGCAAAGGAAGCTCAGTGAAGTTGAGCTCACAGATGCAAAGCCAGGCTACCTACACTGACCCGATGGTTTGATCTCCAGGTAGGAGAGATGGGAAACTGTCCCAGTGCCAAAGTAACCCAGACAAAAGGGTGGAGGAGATAGTACAAACCTACTTTTCAAACACCTTTGTGGAGTAAACAAAAATGCCTTCTCCTACTTTGATTACTTCTCACCGTTGGCCTTTTTACATCTATAAAAAGAGGTGTGATCTATCGTGCTGTATCTCTGCCAGGACTGCAGGCAGCACACAGCCACCATCCAGCCTTGTTTTTCCGGATATAGCCTGTCAAAATGGAAGGAATGAGTCAGTGTTGTGCAGAGCAAGAACAACACCATTAACACCTATTTCATGTGTGTTCCTGCTTCCTTATCTTGCAGATGAGGGTTTGGAACTGTTAGGGTTTTCAGCAGGCAGCCTCCTAGGTGTCCTATATACTGGCTTACCTGTGCATTAGTACTGATAGGATCCGTACCTACACATTCAGAGGTGCAGACTTGCCCTTTACGATGGTTAGGACAATCCTCCTTGTTGGCCCCTCTTCAAAGGCTGCTTCTCAGCTCCAGCTTTGGAAACTGGCCATAGGAGAGGGCCCATGACACGCTCCTGCGGTGGTCACAGGTTTATTTTCAGAAGCTGAGCAGTGGTGTCCCACCAAGTTGGATACCTGGCACCAGGAACACGGAGGTGATCGTGCCCAGGGGGATGTTTGTGCACTACAAACTGTTTCCTATAGGTGGAGTGATCTGTTTAATGCTTTGTGGTGGCTCTTCACATTTGCAGGTTAATTTGGTAGGTTGAGCATCACCCAGGACAATCTGACAAACTCATTTCAAAACAAGTTTTTGACATATAATAATAAGGAAAAAAAAATTGTCTTCAGCATTCAGACAAAGGAAGGAAAATTTCCTGTTAAAGGAAGTTACAAAGACGGTGGAATTGCTACTGGATTAATTAATGGAGAATTAAAGCAATGTTTCAGCTGTTTCTAATCACTCATCATCTCCCTCCAGTATCCCAGGGATTCAGGGTGGGCAGACCCTGTGGTCACAGCTTTGTTTGTTATTTAGAGAAAAAAAATACTAGCACTTCAGGCTTTCTGCACTCCAAGAATCCTCCCTTCTCTTCCTTCAAAGCTTGTCTCAAAACCCACTCCCTGGTGAAGCTGTTGCTCCTACCCTCTCTTGACACTCCAAATCTTTCCCAGGACAAAAGCATTCTGTCTGATGCTAAAGGGTCCCTGTTAGTGTAAGTTGCAGCTGTAAATGTCTTGGACTTAAGCCCATGAACGTCTTGTTGAGGGGTCTGTTGGGATGGGGGTTCACAGCGCATCAGTCACATTGTGATGACTCCTTGGGAAACACAGCCTGACCGTAGGGAGCTCGTTCCATGGTGGCTGGGGATGAAGCATGCAAAGGGCTGTTACCACAAAATAGCTGAAGTGTTAGAAGTTCAGCGCTAGCAATCCTCCCAGACAGTTGTTGATGGGACCATATCCTGTTATCCTGCTCCCCAGCATAAATCTCAGATATTCAAGACTTTCATCAGACAAACAAAATAACCTCAAAGAATAGGTAAAACAATCCAAAGGCATCTAATTTTCTGGCATTAGCCTTAAAAAGGAGTTCATTATAAACAAGGCTGTATTCTGAAACTAACTTCTGACACAGAGGAGTGACTCCCATATAATTTTTCTGGGTGTGGATGTAAAATACCAGACCTAGCCTTGGTCCTTCCAGCCCACTGAGTGTCTACACAAATACACTTCCCATATAGCATCTTTTCTGAGGTGTGATTCGTGGTGAGCTAAAAAAAGGGTTCATGGGCAGGTAATGGTCGATATTTATTGGCATGAGGAAAGAGTAGCTGAAAGGACTTTTAAACCAAATCATGATAAACTATTCCTGCTGGTCAAGGCTCATTAAATTTTTTATTAGTCTTGCCTGCAATTTTCTGTAAGTAGGTTTTGCAGATGATCTTCCAGCTGAGCCAAAATATGTATTGTGAATTGTTCTGACCTTGCTCAGAACAGCTTTATATGTTTGCATGTGTGCCTGTAAAAAGTGCTTTCTCGTAACACATATCTGAACATTGCCAGATGTATTTGCCACATTGTAAAATACAGACCGTCATTCACCTCTGGGGATTAAAGGCAGCGCTATTTAATGCCCCATCCCTGGAGGTGTTCAAGGCCAGGCTGGATGGAGCCCTGGGCAGCCTGCTCTAGTGGTTGGCAACCCTGCCCACAGCAGGGGGGTTGAAACTAGATGATCTTTCAGGTCCTTTTCAACCCAGGCCGTTCTATGATTCTATTTAATGACAGGGGCTGAATGTGCTAAACTTGATCACAGTGAGCCATGCCCTAAGTGATTGGTTAAAAGGATTTTATACCACCAACAATGGCCGTAGATTAATCCAGACAAAAAAGAAGATGCTACATCACAAACCTCCACACAAACCAAAGTCAAAACTCTCTACACAGCTAAGGACATACCCTCTTGACACAATCCCTACATCAGTCCCTTTGCTGCTGTCGTTTTCTGTGCTATACATCAGTTCAGAGTCATCTCCTTTTCCTCTCCGCAGCTTCCCCAACTTCTGGTACAGTGCCACGAGGATTATTTATATTTGTGTCTACTGCACTTGCAGTCAGAAGCCCTATTGCACTTGACATTGTAACAGTGCAATAAAAAAGATGGCTACACCCAAGAACCTATTGAAAATCTGAACGGGAAAGGCAGCCCTGGGTTTAGGGCACTAGGCTGGACAGGTGAAACTCCTCTGTTTTGACACAGGCTTCCCATATGATCCTAAAAATGTCGTTCTTTAGTTATGGTGTGGATGCCCTACGAAAAATGGGAAACACAGGAGACTGGAGCAGGAATAACCAGGTTGAAGATGGGAAGTGCTTTGACACCATAGTTACAGATTGCTCCCTGGAAGGAACACATAGCTAACACAAAGAGGACCATTTTGTGCCTCGAGTTGTTCACTTAAAGGTCCTGGAGAGAGATACTGTGAAAAAGGCCAAGTTCAATGTATATTTAATATTTCACTGCTGGGTTTTTTTGACATCTGCTTTGGTGATCAATACACTGCAGAGCGGGACTGTCACTCCCGCTCAAAGTCACCAGAGTAATGCATGACTCTACAATCTTTCCAGTCCATCCTGTGCTGCACAGCTTATTAACAGTCACATATTTTCCTTACTCTTGCCTCTCCAGAGTTAAAGCTGAAATACATTTTCTCCTGATAAAGGCCAGCGAACTGACTTATATGCAAACTTTGACGTTGTGTTCTTTGAAGGATTTGAACAGTGTGTAATATAAAATTTAAATTTATTTGTTTGGAGGCAAACTTACTGAAATACTAATACTTCTTGGTCTTATGCCATTAAGTGTAAAAGACAGGTAATTAATCTCTGCATTGAAGATCATTGAAGAGGAGCAGATATGGTGGTCCTTGACTACTGAAATCGGATCAATCATTGTAATTGCTGGAAACAAACATGTACAGAAAGAGAAACAGAGGTGAAGAGGACTAATGAGAACTTACACCTTCCCTTCACATTTCTCTCTGCAGTGCCAAAACCAGAGCCTATCATGGTCTTCTACCATGGTCTTCCTTCCAGGGCTCTTGTTTCTCAACTAAGGTATTTTCACTGTGAGGGTGGTGAGGCAGTGGCCCAGGTTGCCCAGAGAAGCTGTGGATGCCCCATCCCTGGAGGGGTTCAAGGCCAGGCTTGATGAGGTTTTGAGCAACCTGGGCTAGTGGAGGGTGTCCCTGCCCATGGCAGGGGGGTTGGAACTGAATGATCTTCAAGGTCCCTTCCAACCCAAACCATTCCGTGATTCTATGATTCTGTGACTGTTTTGTTCCAAAAAGGGATAATGGTGGCAAACTGAATGTCACAAATTGAGTAGGATATCAGAGCAATGCTGCCCACATTGTCTTAATTTTGTGAATTCTGGGACTCGGGAGATTATTAGGACCCTAATAGCCCAGCTTCAGTTCTTCCAGTGTCTGTTAGCTTTTCCCACACCTGGCACTACTTTTTGTGTCATGCTTTTCCATGAGGCTTACAGGGAAATGCCAACTGCTTGCAGCTGGGAAGATGGTCTGGAGAGGCATCTCATCTATTTTTCATTGATTTTATGTCTACTTCATATAATTTACCCTTTTGTAATTGCTTTACTTGAAACCACTTGATTGTGCATTCATTAGAGCTATCCTGTGGTTTCCTATAAAATCTCTCTTCTTCCTTCAGTTCCTTCTGATTTCTTGTTACAGCCACATTCTGCAATCTTCCATAAATCAGGCAGCAAGACTGGGAGGGCACAGGGATCATTTCTGACTTGGTTTTTTATAGGTCATTCCCATAATACACAGAGCACCCACATGGCTGAGGTCCCACCTGCAGAGAAATCTTCCCTGCTACAGTGCAAACCATCTTAGCAGCTGTTCTACCCAAGTAAAATGAGCAAGAATGAAAAAAATATTGAGACTTCTACACTCATTTCTTTGTCCTGTAAAAATAAGATTTTCACCTGCATTTTGGTTGTATTGAGTCGTGAACTTGCAGGTTCTCATGGAGGCCAGCTCCAATAGAAGGATGAGAAATCCTTGACCAAGCCCTAAACGCTGCAGCAAGGCGGGGACACTTGGGTGTTGTAGACTCCACTGCAATTCTTACAGAGCATCAGAAGGAGGCATGAATCCCATCTGCCTAATGGAAGCACCTAAGCTGTACCCTGAATTGAATCCATCTAAGAAAAAATGGTTTTTTTTAAAGTCAGAACCCACATGGTCTGCACGGTCAATGGAAAGAGGTGAGTGCCTTTGGAAACCTCCACAGGCACCTAATTTGTGAACTGAAAATTAGACTTCAACAGCACCTTCAACAGCACCTCGCTCTGCATTAACCCTACAGGAAACCCAGCCTATAATGGACAAGAATTGTTGTCTAGGTTTTGGAAATTTAGGGCGTAAGCTAGTCTCCTAAAACCCCCAGACTAAACCTCATCAGACTCTCACTAATGATGAGACTGAGGGTCAGTTCTGCCCCAGGTAAGTACAATTTACAGTTCCTCCTTCCATCTGCATTATCTGTTTTACACTCTGCTGCAGGGCAGATGTGGTGTGCTGTTAATATTTGATGCTCGACACCCATAAGATAGCTGCAAATCAGGGTGACTCCCACCGTTTCATTAATGAGGTCTGTTACAGTAATTTAGGATGATTATGCACATCATGAGATCTTTCTTATTATCTGTTATTTATTTTTATCTTGTATCATAAAGCTGCATCTAACTACATTGAAAACTTCTAGTTAAATAATTGTTTCAAATTTTTTCACACTATGGAAAATAAAGAAGCCACTTTAAGTAGGACATGGAAATAGTGATGGGGTCAAATTATTATCAGAACGAATGAACAGAAATCTGGGTTTCTGATACTCTGTCATATAGCTCGGCAAAATGTCACTGGAGTGTTTGACCCTGAATGCCTCAGCTTCTCTTTGAAAAAAGCCTGTATCTCTCAGGATGTTGTGAATCTTAATTGATTAATATTTTCAAAGAGCTTTGTGCTGCTCAGATGAAAGACTTTTCTAAATACAAAGTATTATTACATGTTAAGTTCATGTCTGGAGCAAATTTTTAAAACAAACCATATGAAAAGCAGAATTAAGAGTGGAAATGCTGATCCAGCCATTAATTGCTTCACATCAGAGAGTGGGCAGAGGGTCTCCTTTTATGTTGTTTATTTCAAACAAACAACTCTGGGAATCTCCTGTGGAAATGAAATGCAAAAACCAAAGCCCTTTCATGGGTATTTTTGGTTTATCTCCACATGAATCTTAAATTCATCATGTGGAGAGAATGTGGAACACATTTTTTCCCCCCGTATACACTCACTTTCCCACAATGAATAAAATCCATTTTCTTGCAGAGTTTGTCTGCTTTTTTCACCCAGGGGTAACAAAATAACCCAGAAAGCAGGAACACCCTGTCCCTGAACCCTGTTGAAAAGCAAATAAATAAATAAGAGGAAAAGAGGGATGACTCGGAGGGTTCCCAGGCAAACCTGCCATATTTAACATCATGTATATAGTGACCACCGACACATGAGCCCCAGAGCTCCTAATTCCTCAGCTATTGCTCAGCAGTGATTAGTAAACCCTGCTGTAACTCAGTGACTCACCCAGGCTCCGCGACGCAGCTGAGCGTGCGTCAATAAGCATCTAGGGTTTAGAAAATGTGAGTGGGAAGGGGAAGATCTCTTGTATCTGCCTGTATTTGAATGGGGGAGATGCCTGGCACGCTGTAAGGATCCTTGTGCACTTTAGCTGCAGCTGTTGGTACGCAGACTCTCATACCAGAGGTTCCCAGTACGTTCAGTACTCCAGAGGAATTTTGCTTCTGTATTTTGTCTCTTCTTCCACCCTCCTTCCAGCACACACACATAGACCTCCCTCTTTCTCATATTTAATCCTTCCGTTACCAAGATTTCACTGCTGGAGATACAACACCCAAGCAGGAGTTAGCTGTCAGCTGAAACCCTTCCCCGCCTGCAGGAAAAGCTCAGCTTTTCCCAGCGAATACTGGTGGGAACATGCAGTGAAGGCAGCCAGCTTCAGTGAGAGGAAACTAAACATTGCTGTAACTCAGTTTCTAAACTGCAGTAAACAGGGCGTGCAAGCCAGGCTTGTCATAAGTGATCTCTAAGGATTAATCCTAATGAGTTTTGCCTGCTTAAATATTAGCAGCTCAAAGACACACCTCCATGCTTTAGGATGAGAGGAGTCTGGCACTTCAGGTGGTGATCTACCGCAACTTTAACTCTTAGCTTAGGATGGGAGAGAGTGCCCTTGCTCAAGATTAGACTCCGTTCGCCTACATTAGTCTAACCATCCCATTTTCAGTGGTTTAGCAACATCTAATGTCTTAGGAGAATTTCATATGGTTTTGGGCTTCAAAAGTTCGTTAATTCAATTCACTCATATCAGGGCATGTAGCAACAGGATGAGGGGTAATGGTTATAAGCTGAGAGAGGGCAGATTTAGATTAGATACGAGGAAGACATTTTTCCTGTGAGGGTGGTGAGGCATTGGCCCAGGTTGCCCAGGGAAGTTGTGGATGCCCCATCCCTGGAGGGGTTCAAGGCCAGGCTGGATGAGGCTTTGAGCAACCTGGGCTAGTGGGAGGTGTCCCTGCCCATGGCAGGGGTGTTGCAACTAGGTGATCTTTAAGGTGCCTTTTAACCCAAACCATTCTACGATTCTGTGATTTTCTTCCGTTACACAAAGTTTTATTACACCAGCTTGTCAATTTGACACTTGAGCAGTTGATAGTTTGTCCTGTGATAAAGAGATAATTTTCCTCTTCTTTGTTCTGGTGGTTCGGTTTTGAGAATTTGTTCCACTAACACTTGGTTGCTCACTGCGCTGAACCCTTCTATATTCTGCTAATCAGATGTCAGAGGAGAGGAGGGTACTTAAGAGTTGTTCATGGCCGTGTTGACATTCACAGCTCTGTTTCACTGAAATACCCACTACGGCATAGTACGAACAAATACTCCACCCACATACTGCTGCTAGATGCATGATTTATCCTGCAGAAATATTTTGACCTTAGCAGGTCTTCAGATTGTAGAGATTACCTATGATTTGTGTGTGCACTTTGAGCTTGGCCTGTCTCTCTGCGTTTCTCTCCTTCTACTCCTTGCATTGCTGGCTTCAGTGATGTTGGGGTACAGACATACAGTTTTACATCGATTTTGATAGGAGTTTTGGACATGAAGATATTTTGATATCGACTTGCTTTTTACTACTCTGTGGGAGTGTCTCCTCATTTAAGCATGGCTCACTGCAATCTTTGCAGCTTGCAGATTTCTCTGTGTATCTGATGAAGTTGCTTTCGCTCACCCTTGGACAATGAGCTTATTCATCAGCATTGCACATGCCAATAGCTGTCAATGGACTTAGTCTGAGCTCCCCACAGATGGACCTTGGGCTTGCTGTACCCTTCCCTCCAATTCTAGACGAAACACAAATTAGTTCTTTGTTTAAGTTCTTTATGGCATAAGTTAGCCATTTTGCACTGTTCACCTGATGACAACGTTCTGTGCTTTCCCACGTAGCAGATGGCAATTCAGAAAGCATTAACCTTCACCTGTGGCGTTTTCCATGCACTGAAAATGCTTTTGGAAACCTCCTTGGCTTCTGCATGGACCCAATCGCCTGTATGGATGCATTGGCAGCCTTTGCACATTACAGCTACAAGTAATGACTGTTCTTATCATGCCTACTAATTCATTCATCCCCTTTGCAATGTCAAAATTCCCTGAAGAATGTCTATTTGAAAAACAAACAAACAAACAAACAAACAAAAAAGCAAAATACAAACCCTCAAAACAACAACAACAACAAAAAAAACCCCCAAAAACCCCAAATCAACCAACCAAATAAAAATACCCAAACCCAAACTCATTTCTGCCTGGTACGGTGTTATGATTGCTGTTTTCTTTCCCTCCTTAAAAAAAAAAATATATCTCTCTGGCACACTGGATCTGGCAACTTGTTCTGCAGAACTTTACAGCATCAGCAGTGCCAGCTGTCCACCCCCTTTGCCAGAAATGAACTCCTCAGAGCAGAGTCAGCAGATGTGACGATACACCCAGTCCCCAGCAGCTTCAGTGCAAAGTCCAGCTTCAGCTGGATCTTGTCAGGCCAGGATTTCTGATGATGGGCAGCAGTTCTGATTAGAAAATGAACACATTGATTAAAATTCCTTCCTGCAGTTGGCTCATGTATGCAGACATTACATTACCTAAACTGTGTTATATCCTCTCAGCAGAATATATGAGGGAGATTTCTCAGCAGACTACCTAGATTAATTGCCTTTTAGCAGCACAAGCTTTCCTGCACTTCTATTAAATGGCCTTTTAAAGTGTTAATTTCCTATTTTCTATTTTTCTTGTCTCCATAATAACTATGTAAGTACAAGTACTCAGGAAAAATTATGCCTGTTTGGAATGAAGTGATCAAGTCAGCGATACAAGTCTGCTAAACTTCTGCTAGTGTAAATAAGAGGAATACTGATGTCAAAAAAAGATAGGAATATTTATATCAGTCAAAAATATAGGCCATTGAGTTAAAAAATGTCTGTCCTGATTTATTTTAAGAGGCAAAGGAGACTTGAAGTCCCCTAAAATCAGACCCAATGGCTTTTTGGAAGATTATCTTGGAGGTTATAGAACTGACTGAAGACTTGATGAGCAGCTCAAATTTTTACAAACCTTTGTATTGACCAAAAAAAGGAGCATTTAATGAAAAAACCAGCAAACGTTTCTGCATTACTTATGTAAATGGCATGCTTTTATGCTACATGATTTAAGAAGCCTGTTGTTGGTTTTTTTTTCTTTTATCATTGCATAAGACTCTGCAAAACATTTCTGCTCACTTTTCACACAGGTTTTTTTAAATGGCAGCGAGACTGAGAGCTCCACTCCAGGTACGAGAGCCAGGCTGAGTACACCTGTACCCATTCAGCAGCGCAGCTGACCTTTCAAGGTACTTCTCACTTTCAGTTGTTTACTTTCCTTATCAGTCCTGTATCTCATCAATATCCCTCTGAAGAGCCCTGTCATGCGTAACTGGATGCACAGCAAAGTTCAGCAGGAGGCTGCTGCCCTCTGTGAACTGGTTGTCACACAGAAATTTCATGCGGGCGTTTTCCCCTTGCCAAACAGTTTAAAGAAAGCACGCTTTTGGATGCAGTGCTAACAAGATGATTTTACTGGGAGGGTGGTTGCAGTTTCACTTGATAGCTACTGATCATTAATTGCAGAGCTAATATAATGATACAGAGGCCAGTTGAGTTAAAGTGGATTTCTAAAAGGGCCTTGTATCATACTGGCACCAGTTTCTCTAAGAGCCTGAGAAATCTTCAACAGATGAATTCTTACAGCCCTTACTCTTACTACAATTCATATTGGAGACTTGCCTGCTGAGGAAGATATCCTTTGGGATAGGATGAGTAAAAAGAGAAATAAGAGTAACTTGGAAAATGCTCCACCTAAAACTAAAAAGTCTTGTCTTCTAGGAGTGAGATTCAAAACATGAAGGGATGACAACTGCCTGGTTGCAGAATGAAGGGTGAAGAAATGCTTTGCATGCAGGCATGCAGATTGCTTCATGATATTTTTTCTTTCATGATATCCAGGCTTATTTGGCTTTGCAGGCATCTTCTTGGCTCTTCAGGCATTTTCATAATGTTCACTTATGTACAACATGGTATTATTTTCTCATTTTGCAATATTGAAAACCACCTATTTTTAAACCTCACCTTTTCATACATATAAATAAAAGATTTAAAAATCACACTGGCAAAGAAGCCAATGAATACAACATTTATGAAGTATAAATTATCATCTCATTAAAAGCTTCTCAGACTGTTTTGTCCTTTTATCTTATAGACTTGTACTGCCTTGTAAGAGTTAGGTATGTCAGAACATGACTTAAAATAATTAGAATCATAGAATGATTTGGGTTGGAAGGCACCTTTCAAGGTCATCTAGTCCAACTCCCCTGCAATGAGAAGGGACATCTTCTACTAGAGGAGGTTGCTCAGAGCCCCATCCAACCTGACCTTGAATGTTTCTAGGGATGGGGCATCTACCACCTCTCTGGGCAACATGTGCCGGTGTTTCACCACCCTCTTCATAAAAAAAATTCTTCCTTATATCTAGTCTACAACTATTGAACTGATAAAGTCAAGTGCTAATTGCAATTCTGCACAATCGAAAAAAGTAGTTCAGAAACATGTTTTACTTACTTTAGTGGCAGCAGGTTATAATTTAAACCTCCTTTGACCAAAGTCTGGTATGAGGATAAATATTTTATTGCTTTAAAGTGAGACAGGACTTTTAAAACTTTGTTTACCGTGAGCTGTTAAATTTGCTGCATTATCAGCTGTACACGTACACGTTCCCATGCCATGACAAATGCGAGCTATTCAGAAGCAGGTTAACCCAGCCATCTCTGTCCTTACCCCACTCAGGCTGAAGGTAATAGAAATCACTGTAGTGTACTTTCACTTTTAATTAACCCACCTCAAACTGCCTTCACAACAGCAGCGAGCAAGGATGTGCACGGATGGATCAGCTGATGTAGTAATTTTACCTCTCAGTAGCATGTATAACAGCTCTTACTCATGGGTCTGAGGCTTCGATCATCTCCTTGACTTCTTTTATATCACAAGGCATTATCAGGATATCTTGTTTTGTGAGCTGCAATTGACAATGCAATCTTTCAATTGCACAAAGTTTTCTAGCAAAAATAACACTCCAGGTCAGACTTGTGGCACATTACTCTTTGGAAGGTCTGTTGTGGTCCTTCAAATAACAAACTGACTTCTAATGAAAAAGATGATCCACCTCCTTTTTGTCTTCAAAACCTTCTGTTTAGACATGTATGATGTTACTCAAAAATAGTATCACTATGCTAGATGTAAAAATGTACTCCTGCACTGTATAGAGAACTATTTTTTAATTTAAAATATGCATAAAATTTATAGCTGGACTGTATCAGTGTCGAACTCCTATTGAAGCCAACTGTAAAACTTGTGTCACCTTCTATGGGAGGAAGCTCAAAGCCCATGCCTATGAAAAAAACTTCAGTTGTAAAATAAATCGAAATTATATGCTTGTCTTTCACTATAAACTGTTTCTGTTCAGTAGAAATTAAGATGTTAAATAGTGCATTGTCTTTGCTGTTCTGCCCTTTTGTCTTCAATAATTTGGACACAGGATCATGCACGTGCACTATGGGGCTAATGTACTGCTGAGGACATCTGTAGTGAGATGGCAGGAAAACAAAAAAAAAAAAGCCAGCATTTATATTGGAGAAGACAGGAATTTATTGACTGAAGTGTGTTTATCTCCATGTTCATTTTTCATTTTAAGAGGTGTAAGTATAAACCATCGTCATTATCACTTAAAACCAGCCAAAGCCAGGGAAAAGGTCCAAAGGTCTGATTAAGGCCTTAATTGCACAACTGCAGATGGTTTTTGTCCGGACGACAGTGAAGTTTCTCACTGCTGAAGAATAACATCATGAGAGCATATGTCAAGGAAGTAAACTGTGACAAAAGGAACCTAGTGATAGATGACAAAGTAAGCAAGAGACTGAAAGCCAGGATGTACGGATCTTATTCCCAGCTCCATCACTGTCTGAGTATGTGACCATGAACAAGAACCCTCTGCAAGTCCTTCCATCTGTAATGTGGATGAGAAAATACAGAGTTAGCACAGTGGCATTAACCATGCTTGTATTTAAAAAAAAAAACAAAAANGTGATCATCTGTGACATTTTATCTGTAACCTTAGGTCTTGTATGTGTTAGAGGTGAATAGAAGGGACTCTTGCGAATCCTTGTGGATTAAACATCAAGTACACAATTGCTTGCAGTTCTGAAAGGCTGCTATGATGACCCTTGTGGCACCCTCAAATCCCATGGTCTGACCCACTTTGGTACCCTGTATATGCCATATACATTGAGCCCATAACTCCTACCTGAGCTAAAGCATACCTTTATCTATAATGTATATATTTTACTACATTATACATCACTACATTATACATTACATTCTCTCTCCATATTTCTATGTGTATATATATATATATATGCTTTCTATGTAGCAATATGACAAAGAAGAACCACCTAAATGCTACAGTGAATGAAAATGTTAAATTCATTTTCTATATGGGGAGCTCACCATAGCTGTACCTGTGATCCAGTTGGCTCCAGACTCTTCTGTCGCGCTTTTTCTTGCCACTGCTTGCTGTACAGAGGGGTCCTGATCAGAACTCATGGCCCCTGTTGTGTTAGGCTTCTTGTATCGTAATGAACTTAAATGAACAGTCTGCATGAACAGATAGCATATAGGCTCTGCAAAATCTAATAAACCAGGAGACACACAGCTGTGCAATGCCAAGAATTCTCAAGGTATGTGGTTTGAAAACCACTACAATGTAAGTTTATAACTGCAGCTCAGTTCATTTCCTGAGAGGAAAGATAATGCCATAGAAGATTAGACACTATAAGGTCCCTCTTTATAGTTCAGAGATTCATTCTCTGTAAGTTTAAAGAGTATTTCATTGGCATTCTCTTAGATGCCAAACTGTTAAATGCAAGGCCACTGCACAAAGAGGTTTCTTAAATTACCGGAGGAATAAATTAGCTCTTATAACACACTTTGAAACTTCAATTGCATTTTGCAGCAACTCGCAAATCCCCAAGTGTATATAGAATCCCGCTCCACAAACCATTGTTTCCGTTTTGCTGCTGAAAAATAGTTTAAATAAAATCCTTAGTGCTCAATGCTGAATATAACTATCCATTTCATTGCTTTTATAGCTTTTTTTGTAACACTCTCTGCAGTTTTTTTAATCAAGAATTTAACCACTGCTTCAACCAAATTTGCATTCAGGAGATGTTTTCATGTTAGACAAAGTGCATTCATGTGCATCTGACAGCAAGCACTCTGCATCCTGGAGATAAAGAATCTAAATCAGATTCAAGCTTTATTTTGCAGTGTCAGGTGAATTTTGGAAACACAGAATTTGGAATATCTTTCTCACTAAGTTGCAAAAAAATCAGTTTGATGGCTATTATCAGCCAATGGGAGGTGAAAGATAAGAAGCCCCCTGGCAAGGCTTCTGCACAACAGCAGGGAGACGATTCATGGCTGCAGAGGAAACCTTATTTTTACTTTTATAAAAATACAATACATCCCTGCTCTGTGAAGCATATAAGCTAGAATTTTTAAATGAAGGAAATAAAGTATGTGAGAGAGTCCATACAGTAACAATGAAGTCAAAAGCATATATATGTGTGTATATATATATAGAAGTATATCTATCTTCTTGTGGCAATGTGCATGAGCCAAAAATGCTCACAATGCTGTGAGCTTGTTAAAAATAACCCTTCTCAAAACCTTGTCCTATATCTTCAGTGATCAGTAGTGGGAGATCCCATATGCAGCCATTTCTGCAGCCCATTTAGAAATGAGATACTACAGATACAGCACTTCCCCCATCCCCATCTTACCCTTTTTGCAAGTCTGTTGTGGAAGGGGTGTGCAGGAATTCCCACCTTTGCCATTTGACCTGTTGTGAAGCCCCAGGCAAACGATGTCTCCACTTCCCTGCTTACATTTGCCCCTCTTGCACATATAGACCATAAACTTCTGAGGGGGCACTGTGCAAGGTCTCCAGGCTCTCTTGAAATCAAGATAATAATTCTGTCAGTTCAGGGCCAGGAAAAGAAAACAGTCTTCTCTTCTGACAGTTCACACACAGTTTTATGGTTTTGTCATGACCCTCGATCCAGCACTGACGGGTAGAAGATAGATGTAGAAAGATTTATATGACAGCTCTCTCCCAGGGATGTAGTGGAAGTTGTGCCCCAGCCAGAGGCTGAACCAACAACTCAGGGAGCTTTCTTGATTTCAGATTGCTGCTTTGGGACAACGTTGACTGACAAACTCCAAAACAAGCTATGAAGCCCCTTTATTTTGTTGGGCTTTGGAACAGTATCAGGCAGAAGAATCATAGAATAGAATCATTGAATCATTAAGGTTGGAAAAGACCTCAAGGATCATCAAGTCCAACCGTCAACCCACACCAGCTTACTCACTAAACCATGTCCCTAAGCACCACATCTACATGTTTCTTGAACACCTCCAGGGATGGTGACTCCACCACTTCCCTGGGCAGCCTGTTCCAATGCCTGATCACTCTTTCAGTGAAGAAATTTTTCCTAATATCCAGCCTAAACCTTCCCTGGTGCAACTTGAGGCCGTTTCCTCTTGTCCTATCTTGTCCTAGTTTGGCTTTCAGCATGTCTGAAAAACTGGAACACTTTTGTAAAAATGAAAATATTCTGTGATAACATTAATTTTCATCACTAAAACACCATTATTGTAAAAAAAAAGTTAAGTTTTTGCTTGATCATATCCATGCTTAATATTTTACACTTAAGAGGGCTTTCTGTGTTTCCAAAAAGTTGGAAATTTAGTCAATTGCCAGTCTGAAATTCTCCCAAATTATTGTCTCCACCTACTTACAGTGACATAACAAAGGATTTTATCCAGCCCTGAAATTCTCTTTCCCTCTCCATTTTTGTGGGGCTTGTGTATGTGTCCAGCTGTCACTAGGTATAGAAGATATAACATTAAACATGCAAGGAAACCTTTTCTGTCTACAGATATTGGATTAAAAATGCCAAAATACTTTGTGAAAAAAATTTGCATTGAATATGTTTCAGGTTACAGTGTAGATTTTTTGGAAATACTGTCTCTGTATCATTCAGAATGAACTTTTTCCTTTATAAAAGAGGCCGTGATGAAGCCCGTACATCACCTCCCAGTTTTTTTCATAACGCCATAATGCATGGTGGTTTTGATTCCTGACAATTCAAGATTCTAAAGCTACTAGTTAGTGAACCAGTTAAAACAAAATTAACTGGCACTCTTTTTGGTGTTCATAGCAGAAACAAAAACCATGTGGAGCCCAAAGAGACCTTCTGCATGTAGTCTAAAAGAGTTTAAGTTAACTGTTAAACATACACAGTCAAATTACACTGAAGTTTAATTCTGTCCTTCTCTTAGAGCATTTTCCACACAAAATTGCAGTCTGCTTTTTCCAAGAAGAGGCATGCAGTATTTTACAAAGCAAGCAGAATGAACTGATTTATTTTGAGGTATCTAAGTAGTGAGCCTTTCCCCTAGAAAGCACTAGACGGTGGAATTAGGTCCTGCGAGCATGAAGAACTTGTCTATATTCTCCAAGGCATGGTGAATGCGTTGTCTCTGAGCCTGAAGATGGACACCTACCGCTAGGAGAGACAATGCCTGAGACACTCAGCTGTGCAAAGCAGCCTCATTCTGCAGGCTCTCTGCTTGGCACTTTTTACTCTGTCACATAAATCTCCTGAAATAACTCAATGATACACTTTTGCAAAGCAGTCAGGGAAGTTTCTCCTCTTTTTTTTTAATCTTAACTCACCAGGAGTGGCTCAAGAATCCAGGGATTTAGTGTTATGGACTCTCCTACAAACAGCAGTGTCAAATGTCCTGTTTGCTACACACATGGCCACAGTCACCGAAAAGACATTGCAAAATCTACAATGAATCTGTACTGGCATGGAGAGTAACTCACTCAAATTCAGGCTGGCTAAGACCTATGTGGTGCTGGCTAGTAGGAGTAGGACAGTTTTGATGAGCTGGCAAGATATTGACTTTGTTTTTATACAAATTGATCCTCATAAGATCAAAGTCTCAAGATTTTTCCAATTTACAGCTATGCAAAAAAGCCATAATAGTGTCAAAATCCTTTCTGTGTCTTCCATGCACTAAGAATCTCTCTGATTATAATCTGGCCTCAGTGATGTGCATATTCCTTATCTCCGCTGTCTGGGTCTCCCCAGTAATGCATCTCCATTTATGGCCAACTTCTGGTATTTGAAAGGAAAGGGGAAAAACCCCAAAGACCAGACAAACAGCCTCACTCTCAGAAGTTATCTGTCCAGTGGTGGGGGTGGGAGGGGAAGTTTTTTCCCTATCGTCCTAGTAGTTATTGTGGCCACAGTCCTCAAGTATGAGGTTTGAATATAATAGTTGTTTTACAGCAGAGGCATAAATATCCTGTGCACACCAAAGGCAATTCATGAAGCCATATACGCTGTAGGGAGAAATCATAAGGTCATGGAGTGCCTACAAAATGCCAAAGCAAGAAAGGACAATGATATCCATCTGATCAACATCATCCACTCTGCAGTCCATTCTTTTCTGCACAGACTGTATAATTCGGAACACTGGCCCAGGTTGCCCAGAGAAGCTGTGGATGCCCCATCCCTGGAGGGGTTCAAGGCCAGGCTGGATGAGGCTTTGAGCAACCTGGGCTAGTGGGAGGTGTCCCTGCCCATGGCAGGGGTGTTGGAACGAGGTGATCTTTAACGTCGCTTCCAACCCAAACCATTCTGTGATTTATCTCCCAAAGTAGTAAAGGATATTAAAAAATATGTCTGCAGACAGCATCACAAACGGAAGGAGAAGCTGGAGAGCATCCCTCACCAAAACAGGCCTGAGCTCCGTGATGGGGGCACAGGAATGTGAACAGTGCTGATCTGAAGAGGGAATTGGAAGTGAATCGTCCACTCTTTCGGGGAGTAATCCAGCCACTGGGTTTTTATATGAGAAGTGACAGTAGAGATGGCGACATCAGCATTTTATGGGATAAAAGAGCTCATTTCTTGGAAAAAAATGGATGCAGGGACCTGCCTTCTTCAGTGAATAGAGTATATTGACTGTAACATATGTAAATATATGTAACATACATAATATGTACTACATAGTGTACAGTATATACATTATATAGTGTGTATAGAGTATATACAGAGAACATATAGATTACAGGTAGATTGCAAAGCCTATCTGCCCACACTCCAGACAAAAGCAGGCTGGAAGGTCGTGTCCGAGCATTTCCCAACTACCAGCCCCTCCTGAGCAGCTCGGCTCCCCCTCCACGTCCTGCCGAGGGTCCCTCAGGCCCCACGGTGGCGGGAAGGCGAAGCCCCGGCCGGGCAGACCCCCTCCGCTCAGGCTGCCGCGGGGTCCCCGGGCAGCGGCGGGGCGGGCGGGCCGGCTGTGCCCGGCAGAGGCGGGGCCCCGGCGGGCACCCCCCTTCCCTCAGCCCCCGCCTGAGCCTTAACAGGTATCGGGGGAGGCGCGACCGCCGCGGGGTCGAGGCGGAATCTGCTTCCTGGGTTTCCTTTCGCTTCGGCGGGGACCGCCGCGCCGTGAGGGGCTGGGCGCACCTGGGCTGGGCTGGGCCGTGCCCGCCCTCTCGCCGCGCCCTTCCCGCCCCGCCCGTGTCCGCTAACGCCGTCCCCGCCCGCAGGAGCCGCGGTGGAGCGATGGTGCCGGGGTGCGGCGGGGCGGGCGGCCGCCTGCTGCGGATGGCGGGGGCCGGCCGGAGGCCGCTTCTCCTCAGCCTCTGCTTCAGCCTCACCCGCGGCCGCAGCTGCCAGGCCGGCGGGAGTCCGGTCACCCCCCGCCGGGCTCTGGCCGTCAAAAAGCGGGGCTACGACATCACCAGGAACCCCCACCTCAACAAGGTCGGTGCCGCCGGGGGTAGGTTACCCGGAGGGGTGAGAGGGAGGAGAGAGGGGCCCGGTGGGGCGGGTGGGAGCTGGGGGAAGGCGCTTGAGGTGGGCGGCAGGTGCCCGGGTTTGGGAGGATCCCGGCAGCGTGGCCGGTGTCCGTCCCCAGGGCTCGGCCCCGCGCCCAAACGGGCAGAAATGCTGGGGGGAGGCGGGGGAGTGGGTTGTACGGGTGTTCGTGCTGGTGTGGTGCCAGTGGCCCTCTTTGGAGACAGACATCCGTCCATCCATCTGTCCATCCATCCAGAGCTTCTCTCTGCCCGCTGCGGCTGCCGTGGGGGTGGCACTGGAGGGGCCTGGGTAGGGCAGAAGGGCCTTTGGCTGGGAGCTGGAGCTGTTTGCCTGGAGTCATGGGGTTACTGGGGTATTTTGAGATATGTTGTGTTAGAGGGGTGACAGTGGAACTGATGGTTTACACCTTCGTGTAGAAACAAACGTGAGGTCGGTCTTGTTGTAAGTCTTCGTTTCACAGCATATCCATGGCAATGTGTGTTCTGATGCCAAAGCAACGTGTTTTGTTGGGATGAAAATGTATTTGCTCTCAATACTGTGGAAACCTCAACAATTATGTAAAAAAAAAAAAAAAAAAGGTGATTTAGGAGAGAAGTTTTCAACAAGGTCTGTAAGACGTGTAAAATGAGATCCTATAATTTTTCCCCACAATACTTCTCCATCCCTTTCCATAATTTGAAGGGGAAAAAAAATTAGTCTGGATGCAAATTTTGAGATCAAATATGTCATATTCAAGAATGTTGGGTTCCAGTTTCTTGTATTAATATTTCTGGAAATAACTACAAATATGTTAATTACCTTAAAAATAAGCAGATAGTAAACATGGTATTGATAGTTGGTGGGGCTCTGACTATTTGTCATCTGCTTGGTATGTTATTATCTGGTAGATGAGCCTCCCGTGTCTTCTGGATTGGAGACTCTCTGGATGACAACTTCTGCGTTGTGTAGGATGTGGTGTGCTGGGCTTGCGTCTCCTGGTACCATTTCAGCATCCATAGAGGTGCACGTGTAAGGACCAAGGCACATGATGACACAGGAACGCGTAACACCTGTGTAGGCGGTCTGATTTGGATCATTATACAGTGCGTTTCTGTGAGACTGAAGAGAAATTGCCAGCTATCTCATAAGCAACTGTAATTCATTAGCATTAAGTGGTTTTGATGAGTTTTTCTCCAACATCTGGCTTGTTCTCTTTGGTGTTCAGTGACAGTTATAAAGAGTGACATAGCTAATGTTTCTAATAGTCTTACATGTATCAGTTCAAATGGAAAAAATAAGTTTTTGACCCTTGCTCAGTGTAATGCAATAATAACACACAAATGGTTGAATCTATCTCACGTTTTAAATTGATCTGGCTGCTGCAGAAGTAGATTCTGAATGTCCCATTTGATAATTTTTGAGAATGGAGGCTTTTCTGAAGTGTTTTTCCTTCTTTCCAGTTAAATAAAGTATATTTTTTTTTAAGTCTGAATGGATTTTTGGTCCATGTGGAGAGAAGGGAAGAAGACTGTTTCTCTTAGGGGTATAATATATTCTGGTGTACCGTGTTTAATTGCCCATGAGAAATCTCTGAGCTGGCCTGGATGTTTGCTGTTTATGTTGTTACATTCCTCTGTCAGTACAGACCTTACGTTCATTGATATAGCCATCTACAGAACCCCAAGTGAGGACAGAAATGGCTGACATCTGTGGTAGGAGATAAGGATGGCCTGTTTATGTCCCTAGGTAACTAGTAACTAGTCATTAGTAAACACTCAGGTCCTCTTCCAAATTTTTCTAAACAGGCTTCTATTTCTCTCTTGCTCTTAACAGTTCGTTGTAGTATCTAAGGAATTAACTGTGTTCAGCTGAAATGGGATATTTCAGACGGTTCATATGTTGTCAATGTATGATTGGTGGCTGTTTGGTCTGCTTCGCCGCAGTGATGTAGGTTAAAATTAGGGATCTCGATAGGTTTTCAGCTGTTGTACTCTCATCACATAGCAATTTGGTAGCTAAATGCGGGTATGGGGTCATTGCCATTTTTCTGCAGTGGATCTTACTTTAATCTAAGTAAAGTCATCTTTACTGATGTTTGCTCTGTAGGGAATAGTCCTTACATCTCTCCAAGAACGTCTGAAGAAGTTTTTCAGAAGTGAGGCTGTGGGCAGCAAGTGTTTTTCTGCTTTATTTGATGTCCTTACTCTTTTATAGCTTTTGGGTGAAGTTTAAAGTGTCAGTCTAAAGCTATGAAGTGTGTGGTATTTATTCAATGAAAAAGACTGTGTCCCTACAGCAGAATCACAGACAGATTTACAGTCTGAGGTTATTGATCCAAGTCTTTGCTTGCTTACTATTTTGCTTTGAAGAAGCAGCAGACCCGAAGTCACTACTGCCAGGTCCTCTGTAATACCCTAAATATCAGTAAAAGCAGGCTGTCCTCTGAGGAGCCCCTCTGCTTTCCAAATCTGCCTGAGAAGAAAAAAATAAATAGAAAAACTGATGATAGATGTAACAAATTTGCGGTTGTCTCTTTCCTTTGGTCATTGTTTACTATGTGAAGTCAGCTCGTTTTTCTAACATAAAGGAATTGAATTCCTAAATATTGATCAAGGGTGACAAGGATTGGAAATCAGTTGTCGCCTGTCCTTAAATTATTTGGATAATCTATGCATTGTGTATAACAGCTTGCTTGACTAGGCATTTGGGCGAAAATTTGGAGGAAAAAAGCTATCTTGCAGTTAAGGCAAGACCGCATTCCATCTCTGAGACTGGGTTTGATTATGTCTCGGACTTTCTGTATGACATTGGGGAAGTCACATGCATGGAAATCTTGTAGCTTAAATCCTCAGACAGTAGGAGGAACTTTGAAGGCAGAGTTATGCCGCTTCTATGCTGATGAGACTTGAAGTGCACTGCATGTTTCTGTACTATTCAAATACTGTTTTTCCTTCTGTTGCAGGACTCAGGAAATGTCAGCATTCTTCTGAGAGGTGCTTGTGGCCTTAAGAGGCAGTAGCAGTTTTTCTCAGTTAACAGAACAGTCTCGAATAATAAGAGGATGAAGAAGAACTTGTCACATGTTTTCATGAAGCACCTCATGAAGTAGTTATTTCCCTGCCTTTGAATGTTTGCAAAATTGGAAAACCTAAAAATTTTAGCAGTGTCAGGTAACCATGCAGAACTGGTGAGACCATTCTGTGGCAATCCAAGTGCAAGCTGGATTCCAGGAGGATCTGTTAAAAGCTTTGGCCGTGTGTAAGGGAGGGACTTGCTGGCAGGGCAACAGCAACGTTGGGCTTGCTGAGAGTCAAGTGTGTTCTGCTGTGGGGCCTCAGCCTTGTGAAAAGCTAATTCAGCACTCGGACCCTGGGAGGAAAGGTGGGGCATCTCTTACCCACTACCCTATTTATCAAAGTTGCCTTGTGTTTGGTGTGGTCAAGGCCGTGTTGTGTCCGCTCTCTGCTGTTGTCAGTTCTTAAGATGTGTGCAATTCTGCTCATCTCAGATGTGCTATTCATGATTGCCCAGTTCTTTCAGGGACTCTGTCAAACTGATGTGCCCTCTCTGTGTTTTAACAAACACAGACTGAACTGGACAATTCTCAGTTTGACCACACACCTGTAAGGACTCAAAAATCTTGTCTAAAATCGACTGGGTTGTTTTGTGGGTTTTTGGGGTTTTTTTTGTGATATCTGACTGCACTGTTCAATTGGAAGGTTGATGGCACTTCATGCGTTTTCCTGGAAGTCCTAGTTTTCAGATAAGTTGTGTCTCCTTGGAGATCTACTGTCACAAACAGATGCAGAACTGAAGGTCACGGTTTGTTTTCAGAATGGCAGGATATTGCCATATTTGAATGGTTGAGATAATACTCTGAGCTTTTCTGCAAGGTGCAGTACAGGGATCAGAATTTGTACATCTGGGTAACATCCTGTACTTTTTTGATGTACCTGCACGCTCTCCATTGCTTTTCATGGAATGTGTCATAATGAATTACCAAAAAAACCCCAAACCTTCAACAAAACAAACTTGCCAGTCTGGATCTGTACGAATGAAACTTTAAAGAATTGCTGTAGGTTTCTGCAGTGCTTTTGGAATGTACTTCTGTACACATCATTGAAATGCAGAAAGTTTGTTTGTCCTTCAGCTTTGCAGGGATTAGAATTGAGCTGAGGGTTCTTTGATCATAGTGTCAGTAATTTGCCACTGCAGCAGAGAAAAAAATGATCCAGCCTTGCACATGGCTGTACTTGGCAACTGTGGTGAAAGAGGCCTAAAATTAGCTGGATCAGTAAAATGATTGCATTTAAACAAAATTAGTAATGAGCACAAGAACAGTGTGTCTGAAATGGCAGTTGGCAAGATCAAATGGAGGCAGGATTCTGTTTTCAAATCAGTAAATCTCCTCTCTAAATCCACAGGGTTATATACTTACAGCTGTAGTTTCCAGTTGGCTAGCTTTAGGTCTGGATAGACATATAACTACTGAGGTGGGCACAGGGCTTGAAGTGGCTGTGTGACTCCCAGCATTTGTTAACTTACCATTTGTTCATGTTTTGCAAAGTAGGAGTATGAGGTGGGCAGTTTGGAGGTTCCTCTCTTTATTTTTCAGGAGTCCATAGCTCTTTGAACAAGTTTTAGGGGACAAGTTTTAGACTGGACAAGTTCATTAAAAAAAAAAAAAATCCACTGAGAGTTACTAAGAACCTTAAAACCACACCTGGCTTAGAAAGTGCCCAAACTGAAAATGATGAAAGGATGAGAATGTGTAAAGGAAGAGTATCCTATTTATCTGTGTTGTTTGTTCTTCTTAAGGTTTATGGCTGCTGCCGGAGACAGGATGCTCATGTACATGAACTGACCTGATAGGACTCATGTTTCTCGGGATATCAAACAAGACATGTTCATGGGCAAACAGTGCAGCACATGGGCCCCTTCAGACCCAAGCCAAACCCCTCTCTCTGAGAGAGAGCTCGTTATCAAACCATGCTCTAACTCTTCTAGAGTTGAAATGGTAGTGAGCTGGAGCACTGTGCAGTGTGGTGAGCCTCCATGGTGACTAGAGCAGAGAGGCTGTTTTCTTTTTTTTGCTAGTTCTTTCTTTCATCAGTCAAGCCTAGGTGTATTGCCATTGACTTGAGTGGAAGCAAACTCTGGGGAGAGGAGCTTTAGCCCAGTATTCTGGCAAATGTGGTGGTGTTCTGGAAATCTGATTGCTCAGTTACATTTGTTCTGGCCTTCATGCTGGTGTGTGCAGTTTCGTTTTTGTTTGGTGTTAATGTCAAGCATATCTTTGTCATCTGATAGGATGAGGCATAATGGTGTTAAACTGAGAGAGAGTAGATTTAGATTAGATATGGGAAGAATTTTTTTCATGTGAGGGTGGTGAGGCACTGGCACAGGTTGCCCAGGGAAGCTGTGGATGCCCCATCCCTGGAGGGGTTCAAGGCCAGACTGGGTGAGGCTTTGAGCAACCTGGGCTAGTGGAGGGTGTCCCTGCCCATCGCAGGGGGTTGGAACTCGATGATCTTTAAAGTCCTTTCCAACCCAAACCATTCTATGATCTTTTCTTGAGTCTGAAGTATCTTTTGGCAATGGCATTTCCTGATGTTTTGGTACAAAAGAACTTGTCAGCAAACTAAGCCCAAACTAAATCTGTTGGTGCTTCTGGTATTAGCAGGAACCTGCAAAACTCCCTTTGCTTCCCCAGCTTTGATTCCAGTTCCTCTCCCTTATTGTACCAGGAGACCACCAGACTTCTTGTTCCTGTGTGTAATTTCTTGCTAATGCTGTTGCTCTCCCCTTTGGGATATCACTAATGCTTTGGGAATAGAGCTCTTGTGAAAAAGCTTGGAAGCGCAGAGGAGGTCTGTTGCTGCCAAGGTGAGAGGTGTACTGTGCAGACCCTGCCTCTGTCTGTCTGGTGCTGACACCATATTACATTGATCCTTGCTTTGCCTTTAGCCCTTGTAAATGCTTTGAGAGATCTTGGAAGCATTGGTTGGGCAGCTGTTAGAAGTGCTGATTTTATGCTTACAGTCGCTATAAGATATTAGTAAAAATAAATTGTTTGGATGAAAATGCTTGTTTCTGTTTTCTGAGCAGTTTATGTTATTAAAATATCTTTTAAATTGCCTTTAAGTTGTGAAAATTCATCAGCTTGGCAGCTGCTTATGTTACTTTCTTTTTTTCATGCCCTTTTTCTTAGAGAAATCTTAATCCTTACACCAGGCATGTTTTGGTAGGGCAGAGCTAAGACTGAATGTACCTCTTTTTTTTCATAGGGCAGACTACATTTTTTGGCACTTGAATAAGAATTGCACTTAAGACAAGCTTTGATAAATAGTATGAAAATTGGTATTGTTGCAGTTAGAAGGGATCTGGAGCCGAACATTACAGCTTATTTGGCGTTCCTATTCGTTGCATCTAGGGAAATGTGTGGCCAACAGCCAGGTGATTACTTTGGAAGCAGTGTAGATGTTGGTGGGCAGACTGAGCTTATCGTACGTGGGGCAGGTCCTGTAAACAGTCTTCACTCCACTGACCTCAGCAGGCTTTGAGCCTTGCCCCATGTACGTAGCGTGACATATAACATCACTGGTGTTAGAAATTGCGTGCTGCTGTATGTGGAGATGAGTCATTGGTGCTCATTAGAATTAGTGATGGTTTAACTGAAGCTGCTGAAAGGCAGAGCTAATTCGCCAGATGAAGAGAAGAGCAATATTTTGTGGCTTGGTTTTGGTTTCAGATGGATTTGCTGTGCAGTAAGGTACCTCCTAGAGATGGGTCTGGCAGCTTTGTAGTGCTGTATGGCAGAGTCTGACCCCTGAATTTTTGCTTTTGGTGTGCCATAGGTCTGACTCTTGCTGAACAAAACCAAACCTAGAGCAAATTCCATTTGACTTGATTTTGGATAAAGAGAATGTAAACTGAATTCCTCTTTAGCTTCTCTAGCAGCCACGTCCAGAGGAACACTCTAGCTGCTGTTGCTGGCATTCATTCAGGGCTGAGAAAGGAGAGGTGGGTCTTTAACAAAGAGACAAACCAATGCAGCGATTTCTTAGGAACAAGACATGGAAACTATTCAGTGACTCCACTGCTCTGATTTGAAGCCTGATGGTAAGAGAAGCTGAGTGCTCGGGATCCTGAGGTTTGGCTCTCAATGCGCAATATTCCTCCTTCTAGGGGGAAGAGCCCCCCAGCTGATCAGTCCGTATGATCTGTGTACCCAAAAGACCTAAAGACTAACACCAACTCTCTAACAGAGTTTTACTTGAGTAGGAACAGAATGTGGATTTTAATTCCCCTATTACAAGATGAGTGTTTTATATAAACACTGAGTGTCTGATGCAAGAAATGCTGCTTTGCACCAGTTTTATCAGTGCAGTGGTTTGAAATTGGTGAGTGGCAACAATGGGTTTTGTTAGGCTTACAGCAAACATAGATATGCAAGATCATCCTATAAACTTACAGGATGATTTCAGCTGTGTAGTTTGACCCTTAATCTTGTATCTGTAATCGCCATATATCTAGTTTCTGTTCTCTTTCATCTGCTGACACAATCAATTGCACTATGCAATTTCTTAAAATCAGCATAAATTCCATAGCTTGCATCTGCTGTGGGAACAGAACATAATAATTACAAATGGTACTGGTTGTTTTGGTTTGGGTTTTTTTTTTTTATTTTATTTTAGAGCACAGTAAATGGGATTCAACACAATAAGAGGGAATTTTTCAGTTTAATACACAGTAATAATCTGGCCCTATCATTTGTGCTCCCTTTCCTGCCTCCACAAATAATTCCTAGTTTTTATGGCATCTGCAGAACCCTGCATATAATTATTTTTTTTTCTCTTTAATAAGAAAGCATACTGGAATAATGCACATATCGTCATCTTTCTGTTCACTAGAGATGTTTTGCTGAGGGTCTAGTGCTCCAGCCCTTTTCCACAGTTATGAATGCAGTGGACAGGGATGTACCTTCTGCTCAGAAAGAATTGGGCTCCATAGAGTTTATCTGAGAGCCCAGCTTGATCCTGCTGTAAGCGATGGCTGGTTCCCATGAGTTTAGGAGAACCAGGAGTTAGCCCACAAACTGTTAACAGGCAACTGTACTCTATTGGAACCCCCTGCTCAAGGGGGAAGTTATGAGTGTTTATAGTATTTATGCTCCTCTGGGGCTTTGGGATGGTTTTATTTCTCTGACTTGCTATAAGTGATGCTGACTTACCCTCTGCCATCTTGCCTGGCTGATGGGAGGTACAACTCTCCCGTGCTTTCAGTGATTTACTCATTCTTCACTTCAAAGAGGACCACTGCCTGCTCGTGCCCGCGTGCAGACAGCACACAGGCATTTCTAGCACTGAGCCCCTTGCCGAGTTAGGACCTGGAGTTTGATACTGGAGCTGCCAAATGCAAGTGTCTGCTGTAGCTGAATGCTGGACACTGCACTGCACAGGAGAAGCCTTGCCTGTACCCATCTCTGCTGTATAGTAGTACAGATTGTCCTGTACTGGTGTTGGGTTTTTTGTTGTGGTTTTTTTTTTTTTTTTTTTAACCAAGGGAGCAGGCAAAGAGGCAAATGGTTGTTTTAATTATCCTTGGGGTTCTGGATCCAGAAATATTCCTACACTGGCAAAACCTAGGAAACAAGGCAGGCTGAAAAAAAAAACAGATTTGCTTTGTCTCTTGCTTTTCCTCTGTAACTTATTTTTCTGTCTTTTTCCCACTGACTTATGAGACCCGCTATCAAACCTTGAACAGCCTATTGTGGTTTTCACCCAAATAAATTCTTTTGGGACAGACTTAGCTGTAGAGCTGTTGTGAGCAGGTCAGACAGGCCTTGATGCTTGGGGTAGAATAAACACTGTGCTGTAATTCCCTCTCTTTCAATAGAAGGCTTAGCACAACAGCAAACTTGACTACTTTAAGCTTACAATGTGCTCTAGTAGAGATGATGAGCATGTTTGTATTTTTTAACCTCCTCTTTGAGGCCCAGGGGTGATACTTGCTATCTGTCTCCCTAAACAACGTGACATTTTGATAAATGACTTATGTATTGTCAACCTAATACAATATCTTTCTTTTAAAAATGTTTTAAATGGCAAAGCTTTTTATAGTTCTGCAGCTGCCAAACACAAAACTGACATCAACTGAGCAGACTGTGGTTCTGACAAAGAAAATAACGCCAATGCCAAAGTTTTCTGCATATCAACATTCTCTGCTTCGCTTCACTTTGCAGATCTCTGTTGCACACGTATCCTTTTTCAATACATGGAACCATGGAACTGAAACAAATTTTCAGTAAATTTCTGTATTTTATGGAGAGAAAAAAAAAAAGCTCCACATTTCAGAGCAATTTTTTTCTGTGTGTCTAACTTATAAAGTGATTTGTAGTATGTCCATGTGGATTAGCTCTGTTCAGCCTTGTAAAACATGTCGTTAAGGCTTTACCATGTTTCTCAGCGTAGGAAGGAGTTAGTTATTTTGAGTACAGTAGTGTTATGTTCTCTTGGACAAGACATCTTGAACTTTAACTCTTTGGCTTAGCTAACGGATTTGTCACTTCCCCTGGAGGTTAGATTCATTATGGAAATTATTAAACTTTTGCTTAGTCTTCATTTGAAGGATTTGATATTAAACCTGCAGGTAATTTTAGTTGTAATTATTTGCAAATAAGAGAATGTATCGTATGTGCCAAATCTTCTAATTTTTGGAAGTGTCCAAGTTATTAAGGCTTTCTGTTGTCAAGCTGGTCTAAGCATCTAAACCAGGCAGGGGCTGGGGTAAGAGTTAATGTGTTTGATTGTGTTAATGTGTTTTTTACTATGATTCCATTATTCTCTTAAGCCAGCTGATTTAGTTGGGGCAAGGAAGAAGTAAAACTAGGGATTTTCATGTTCATAGCCCTTCTTCTAGCAACTCCATTGTTTTCTTTATGATAAACTAAATCAGTGGGTACAATAAAAAAACCCAAACCCAAAACAAATCTCTCTCTGTGAGCCATTTCCTACTCCATAGGGAATTAAATGTTTTCATGTTGCCATTTGTGTCTACAGTTTATTGTTGAGATAAAACAACTGCTTCTGTAAATCTGATTCCTTGGTCGAAGTTATTGGAGGCACAAGGCAAGGCCCTTCTCTCCCCTAATATTGTATGAAGTTTTCTAAATCTAGCCATGAAATGAGCAAAAAAACTCGCCAGAACAAAAACCTCCAAGAACTTGCTGAAGTGCTAATTCTGACTACTGTGGAAAAAAACCTAAACATAATCTATCAATGTATCATATCTCCCACTGATTTGGATTTATTTTTTAAACAGACCCTCTGTAAAAGCAAAAAGCAGCTGGGAGAGAAAACCATTTGTGCTAGTGCAATGCGTACAGAATCTGAATTCCAGCAGACACTCTTATAGGGAAGAGGAAAAGGTTGTGCAGTGGCTGCAAGAGTGTGAAAGACCCTGGAAGCTGTACTAAATCGTTTAGCAGTTTAGATGCTTTCTGGGCGAGAGATGCAGTTTGCACAAGAAGATGTGGAAGTGTTTGAAGTTTGACGTTGGTAAGAGAGTTGAAAGCTCTTCTCTCTTCCCCCAGTGCCTAGCAGGTGGCTTGGCTTGGTGGGTGGAAGTGATGGAAAGCAATGATAAACATGACCATGTGCTCCAGGTAGGTGCACCTGCAGAAAACTTTCCAAGCATAAGTTAGTGCTGATTGTAATGCAGGATGGCTTACGTTCTGCTGTGTCTGCTACTTTATACTCACTAGTGAATTTGCTTACATTGACATCTTGCAAACTTGCCAAGTAAATCCCATTCAAACATAAACTCCGTTGCTCCAAGGTAATAAAAGAATTTTTTTCCCATCTCAAGTTTAGAGGATTTTCAGCGCACGTACCACTGGGGCTTGTTTTTCATTGCACGCATGCACCAGATTCCTCTTAGGTTTGGTAAATTGCCCAGGTTGTGATGTGCAGCAGTATTTATTAGAAGGAGACGTGTGCGACATGCCTTTCCCTCCATGTGCTGATGCCAGCAGCTTTACTGGCTTATGTCTAGGGAAAAAATGCTTGCAACAGCACAGAAGTCTCCCTGAGCATTGCTCTTTGATTTCTAAGAGGCAGCATAGGCTGAAACCATTGGGAATCTTTCCACTGATTTAAATGAACTTTGCATCAAGCTGATTTTGAATATAAGAACAAGTAACTGCACCATTCAAGATGTGAGATTATTTGATCCCCAAAGGATAAGATTTAAGATATTATAGTGTAAATTTTTACCATCTTGCTCTGTTACTAGATAGTAATTAAAATGGAAGCATATGTGAAAATTTGTGCTTAAAAGCCTCAAAGCAAAAATGGGGTTTGCCAGTATCGTCAATTACTACTATCAATGAAGGCTCCAGCTGCTTCTGTAGTGTGCCCCAAAAATAGAAAGTACATTTTATTACTCATTATTTTAGCATTATCTGTCCAAGCTCATTCATCCTCCCTATGAGCTTTGGAGCAACCAACTTGGTGATGCCTTTCCAAAAAACTGTCCTCTGGCATGCGGGCAAGAGCCAGATTTCTTCGCAAGAGCTGCTGGAGGGAAAACTAGGATACTAAGTGAGATACCACAGAGAGCTTGAAGCTGCCCTGGAGAGTTCTTGTAGCAGCTTAATAAAACTTCCAAACGTGCCTTTGAATTGTGACCTTCCAAATGTTCACTGGTCAAGGGTAACTGGGATTATGAAACCAGAATGAGTGCATGACTGATGCTTGCTGGAACTGGGCTACTCTCCCTACGGGCAAGTAATTGTTTTGGATTTAACATGTTAACTGCATTTGCAGTTATAAGATAACAAAGTCATTTCTTGTAGAAGTAGAAAGAAGTGATGCAAAGGTGCTGGAAGGCAGCAGCAAGACTCTGTCTGCTGCTCGAAAATAGGTTTAGTGTTGGCTGCTTTTGAAAAGTTAATTGAGTTTTAAAGATAAGCTTTAATGGATTTGGCAGCGAGAGTGCAACTGTAACCAGATCGTGTTGTTTTGTACAAGTGCCTGTCAGGTTTCTCTGCAAGGTCAAATGTCCTATTGAGTGGCAGCTGGACTGCTTTGCTTGTAGGAATGTCACTGGTATTTGGTGGGGTTGCAAAATGAGTTTCCCGCTGAAGCCAAATACAAAAGTGTATGACAGTCCAGCAGTTTCCCTTCCTGCAGAGCTGGAAACCCTTGTAGCGTTTAGGATTTGCTGCAGGGAAAGAGGGATGTTAATCTTGTTTGACTTCGGGAGTCATGTCTGCACTGCAATTTGTAACACAGAGCAGGAAGGTCTCAATTAGTATTTCCTGAGGAATAGCAAATTTGGTGCATTCTTTTAACTTTTTACTTTTTGTCAGAGAATAAATAAAGCAACTCACAGGATGTTGAATGTTCTACAGTGTTGGAGTAGGGACTAAGAACAGTGAGAGAAAGCAATGAACAGCTGAAACTGTTCTCGTGTCTTTCTCAATGTCTTTGCTTGGCATCATAATTTGATCTCTGAACTGTAGTACGGTATCCAGTGTGCTTGTGGGAGACATAAACCTCAATCTTGTTGATAAAATAGTTGGTCAGATCACTGCTGGTTTTAATTTTCCCAGTGTTACGAAATTGATCTCGCAGTCTGAGCTGCTTGCAGTGAACCCTGATTTGGGGCCCAACCCAAATTTCCTTGAAGTTTTGGGTGCCTCTTCCCTTTTAATTTCTTAGTAATTTCATACTATGGGACATGCTTTATGTCTATTAAAGAGGCTTAGAGCTTAATTTTGAGGCAACATCACTTTCTCCAATCCAGGCAGAAGAATGTTGCTCGGAGAGGGGAGGCACTTGGGCTGAGGAGGCTCTAGCGCGTGGGTGTTTCCAGATCCGCAGTGTGCACGTATGCGTGTGCCCCTGGCACTGGGACCATCTGGACACACGTTACTCTTTGTATTGCAAATATTCCCCATCTCCATTCCGGATGAGATGAGACGCTCCTGTGCCTCAAATATTAGGAGATCCCAGGGTAACCCGCACACCCACACACACCTGCCCTGTCGGTGTCTAAAGTAGCTGAGATACATTCATGCTGTGAATGGGCACGTACTGGAGGGCTTCTGCCAGGGCTGCTGCTCTCTTTGCCACTGATGTTTCAGGTACTCTCGCAAATAATTTCCCCTGTGTTTCAGCGTTCCCATCTCTTGCCCAGAGCATTGCTACACAGACCTCCTTTACACAGGCCCTTTGAAGACTGCCTTTGTCCACCTGTTTGGAGAACCTTGTAGGGAACAGAATTCCAAAGGACAAATAGTGCCGCAGAATGAGCAGACAGTTCTTTTGAGCCTGTTTCTTTGTACTCACTATTTTTTCTTATTGTTTTCACGCATGTGGCTGGAGATCCTCTTTGCTCAAAGAAGGTGGAGGGAGGGGCAGAGACAAAAGATGAAAATGGAATAGAGGGGCAAGTACAGGAGCTCTCTCCTGTGAGATGAGGAGGAGGCTTTATCCAGCCTGAATTCTGTTGCCTCGATACATACTTTAATATTAAAGATAATCAAATTATCTCTGAGACTGCAGAATCTTCCCTGCCATGTATGTTGTATAAAGAAGGCAGAGACATTAAGGGTTGCTGCTCCTGTGCAGATGTGAGTGTGCAGAATGCCCCGGTGTTTTGTAACTCTGTGTGGGACATCCTGCATCGCGTTCAGGTACTGAGTCTTCACAGTTGCCTTTTACCCATGCTCATATCTCTTCGGGCTTGGTCCAGCATATGGTAAATATTTCATCTTAAGCTGTCTGTAAGACCAAGCTACCTGTTTCCAGGGTTACTACAAAAGACCCTCTCACTGGCATTCTTTAAAATATTGTGGATTGAAAATATCTCCTTTTTCCATGGCATTCGTTTCCAAGTGCCACATGTGCATCCTGGTAATAGATACTGTGTGAGCACAAAAGGGAAACACCACACGCCTTCCTGGGACACTTCTAACATTACTGTTAAATGCATAATTTAAGGTTTAAAAATATGACCTGGAAAGCTATATGTAAAATATTTTCTACCAAGAGCTTACGTTCTCCTATCAAGAGTTTTGTGTTTATTGCCAGGGTTCTTGTGTTTGTATTCAGGATTTCCCTGAGAAGAAGTATGAAGTGTCTCCACAGTGAGATTGATGTGCCAAGGGTGTGCTGGATTTACTGTGCCTTTACATATTTCTGCAGCACACTTACACTGCTTCTGGGTAGTGCATTTGCAGTGGTCTGACATGTCTGGATGACGAGACCAACTTGCATCTGGGAGCTATGGGGCTGATTCACACATACACTGTGGCCATATGTCTGGGATTCCCAGGCATCCTGCATCTGCTTTGCATGTAGCTTTGATCATCTTTTGGCTGCGTTGGATTTATTGTCTATTTGCAGAATAACTCTGCATGTAGCTCTGAGCTGGCTTCAGGATTTTCAGAAATCCTAGGGCAGTGGCCAAGGTACTTACATTTTTTTTTTTTTTTTTCCCCCAAGAAAAGATCTAGGTGGAAATAGAAAGCATGCCATGAGATACTGGTACTTGAGAGAGTAGAACTCAAAGTTTGTTCCTTAGAGAGATCTATATACGTGTTTGGTAATTCACCTGACAAATATGAGGCAAAGAAAAAAGATGCTATAAGTTGTAAAGGTACTTATTTATTGCTCAATAAATTAAGAAACATCTTCATTACCTAGAATGCACCACTTAGGTTTAGAGTTTTCTGCAGCTTGAGCCTGAAGTGGAGAGACAGTGAGATTGTGGTTAGACACATCATCCCTGGCTGTGGTTGCCAGATTGTGGCAAGATACAGGAACTATTGAGTTTGAATTTAGAGACGTGGAAAAAATATGAAAGCAACATGAATGGGAGAAATACTTGTGGTTTTTTTAATTCTTATTCCTCATTCTTGGAGGCATTCAGCACATAAGATGACTTTGAAGGCACGTATCATTCAGCTTCTGCTTTTCTTTAATGAGATCCATTCAGGCATTGGAGTTCATGCTGTTGGAGTCCTAACATACTCACTGCATTACATCTGCGCTTTTGAGCTTCTGTGTTTCTAATCAAGAGGTTATGGAACACAGTTTCTGAGTCACTATTATGCATTTGAGAATGACCAGGCAATCATGGGCATCATATTGGTGTAGTATATTTAGTTTCGCAGCACTCTTCTGAGACAGGGAAATTGAGTTATTCTCACTTCAGAGGAGAATTGAATTTAGTGTGCCCAAGGTAATATGGGAGGTCTGTGGCAGACCAAGTAAGTGAACACAAATGTCTCCAAATCTACTTAATGTTTTAGCCAGCATACCTGTTTGCTCAGTTACCTTATAGCGTCTTTTATCTCTACCAGCAATGATCTCAACCACAGCCTGTTAGAAATACATGTGATATAGCCATGGCTGTGCGCCATACGTGCCATCAAATACACATTGTTTTATAAAATGAAAAGCATTTTGTGAAATATTTTGCAAAAGCTGTGTGCAAAGGAAGCAAGCACAGCAGCTGGTTTAGGAAGACTTTAAAAAAATCTGTTTACCAGGACTTGCTTCACTTTTTTCCATTAATAGGCTTAGTTAATCACTTAGAATTTCTGTCTTTATTATGTAACAGTTCAAAACTTCCAGTCACACTGTGTGTAAGTTATGGATGCCAACACCTGTAAACTTGTGGTAATTACCTTGTATATATTATTAAAGTAATATTTCAAAGAGAGAACCAAAATAGGGTAAATATTTATACTTAAAGTTAGTGGGTCAGAGATCAGGGTGTGATGTGTGGTCCCCCCGTGGCTGCTGCTGCTTAAGTATCTGATGGGACAGATGCTGCAACCAATGATTTCTTAGAAATCAGGAGGTTATTGGCTTGACTTTCCTCTCATTTTATTTAATGACTCCTTCCAGCAATTGTCTAGGGCTATATCCAAAGAAGACTGAATTTGGTGGGAAACAAACGAGTAATTACAGCCCTTTGCAGTAAAGTATTCAGAGCTATAACCTTATTGGCTTCATATTGTTTAAGAAAGTCCTTTCCTGATCTGGGGCATAGGTTTTTAGTATCCCAGTGCTCTAAGATGATGTGTGTCTTCTGCCAAAAGCTTTGAGGAGTGGTTTTATAGGAGCACAGCTGGGCTGTAAACAAATGGTGATGTACTCCTGCTCTGCATTCAGAGGGAAGAGAAGAAAAAATATATATCTGTATTACTGAGTGCCAGATAGAAGAAAATTAACTGCAAAACCAAAATGAATTTGCAGAGTGAGGTTCAGACAGCTTATAATGTCTCCAATTGGTGTTTGCTTAATTAAATAAATAAGAAGAAAAGCAGGTAATAAATACCTTACAAAGTGACACAGTCACTGCAGGTGTTAAACCTTTGGAGTGCTATAAATTTGCTCTCAGCTTCCCACTGTTGAGGTGACATGACATTTTTTCACTGATCCACTTTCTTATTTTAATTTAAGAAATGAGGAGCAAAAAAGAAGTGGGTGAAAGGAAAGAAGAATTTCTTCAAGCAGTAGGACAGACCCTTATATTAGTAGTGGTCTTAGATCCTCCATTCTTTAATGCTAGTGTAGGAGTTTGACCTGTCCTTCCTATTTGCTGTGCAGTAACTGGGAAGTTTGATTAAATTTTGGTTGAGTAAATAGACAAATTAAGGGTGTTTGGAGCCAGGGTCTGCCCCCAAGCCATGGAGAACAAACCTTTTGCTGTAGGAGTGCGATAACCCACAGATAGTTAGATTTTGGTTCGCCTCTTCTTGGTGTGTAAGTAAATACTCTGACACATTTGCATTTCTGGTTCACCATTCCCTTGTCCCCAGTCCCTCATTCCTGGTTTTGGGAACAAGCAAAGTGTAGGAGCAACAAAGAGATTGCCTGTGAGGAATGACAAGATGCAAACTTGGTCTGTCTTCTGCATACCAGGCCCTTTGAAAGCGAAAAGCCTGTATATTTCTCGAAAAGAAAGCTGAGATCAGCAACATTGTGTAAATGTTTGTGTTTTGATCCTAGGGGTCCTTAGATGTGGTGCTTACAGTCAGGAAGTGGAATCCTATCTCCTCGATCCATATAGAATGACTTAGACCTGATAGGAGGCTCAGGATGATGCACAAATTTTGAGATCTGGTGGGAAAATTCAGTGGTAGAAAGATTTGTTACTAATTATGAATGTGGATGACAGGATTTGTGTAAAAAGTACTCCAAGGCATGGATTTTCAGTGAGGACAAAAATAAATCTAGAATGTTTGCTTCATGCTGAGTCTTAGCAATGCTGTTCCAAGATAAACATAGCTTAGAAGTTAGTGGCTTTTGGAAAAAGCTAATTTTTTTTTTTTATGTCTTTAAGATATTGAGGTAACCTCAGGCTTTGCAGAACTGCTCTCTTTGGGGGAAAAAGTCTCGGAGAAGCACCAGGGCAACTTTTACACAGAAATTTTGACTGAGGACAGCATAATGGAATAGGGAGAATTGGTGACGGAAGCATTTTTGAAAAGGGTTAGAGGTTTCTGTGTGTGTGATATCCAGGAAGGTTATAGCTTGACTTCTACAATCAAATATATTGCTCCTCTCAACATCCAGGTGATCTGCCAGATTTCAACTGTTTTGTGATCACTATCAGCCTTCCTTGGACTATTAATTGACAAGTATATCCTGACGTTTGTTTAAAAGCACCGTTGATGAGCTGCTTTGCTATTAGTCTCAATGACATAATTAAATGTTTGCATTTGTAATCTGGTTACTGTCTCTTCGTACAGGCTTTATAGCACAAGTTCATCCCTGTCTCATGGGAACGCTTTAGTCAGCACACTCTGTGAATGGGGCTGCCCTGAATGTTGTGTTGTACTGGATTCCTGCTGATGTAAAAACTCAAGAAACCCCAAATGACGTACATCGGATGTAGGCAGTATCTGTGCTAACAAATGAAACATACCCAAGACCATTCTTTGCCACTGAGGCCAGCTGCATGCACACTACTGCACAGACACTCTTACCCTTCAAAGCAGCGGGTCTGCCCACTGGGTTTGGTCTGGGACCCATCGTAACTCCCAAATGGCCAATCCAGGAATCACTAATCCTATAAATAGGATGGACTGCTGCAGAAGTTTTGAATCTTACTGTTACTGGGAGACATCATGGGTTTTTGGTTAAAATACAGTATTGGTAATTACAGCTTTTGATAATCAGCAGCCGTTATATATTTGTTTAATTATTCCCCTGCACTTGCTGTTAATATAATTTGGGATGAAACTGCAGTTCTACTTTTGATATTAACAGAAGTACACTCTAGTTTTTGTTAGCAAAGTTTTATTTAAATCTCAAAATGGAGACTAGGGTTTTACGTCTGGAACTGGTTTACAACTTGCCTGTAGTCTTTCATTTCACCTCACTATTTCCATTTTATTGGCTAGGGAAACTTTTTATTCATATTGATATTTTTTTTTTTTTGAGGGGAATGTGTTGTGGTTGTTTTATTTAAGGTTGGTGGTGGGGTTTATTTGCATCAATGATGACCCCAGGGTCTAATTTATTTTCTTACATGCTTTCTACGTAGGGACTGGTGTATGGATCTCCGTATGAGCCACTTCTAGATAGGAGAATTTCTTAGTGGAACCTATATATAATTATTTTCTTAAAATACAAAGTATGCAAATGTACTTCACATGGTCTTGCTGTCCTTGATGATGTACCTCGATTGTGCTGTTATGTCTGTTGCTTTGGAAGAGGATGTACAAATTAAATTAAGAATGACTTTTTTCCTTTATTCTTTTTTATGTGACAGTGACTTGCTTTAGTAAGACTTACACAGCGGTGGCTAAAAGCTTAGAATGTGGAAAAGTACACTGACTCCTTTGAGTGTCAGTACAACTCTGCTTCGCCAGACCTCTCTGTGGGCACCTTTTCCGTGTAAATCCAGTGTGGTCTGTATGACAGCTGCTTGCTGATTTTTACACTAGTCCACAGCAGAATCAAAGAGATGAAGACCTCATGCAACAAACAGGGATTTCCCACTCATATTTTTTTAAGGAATTCTGTAAAAATCATGTTTCTTGTGGGCTACCTCAACGTTGGTGAATCATGTGGCACTAAACCCACAAATTATAGCTTGGTTAAGTGGTCTAGAGTAAACAAAAATTTCCAGTATTTGAAGAAGAATTTCTGACCCTGAAAGCTTTT
>VZTO01022458.1:65720-104280 GCA_013400615.1 Syrrhaptes paradoxus
TTTCCCCCTGACTATATCAGTTGGCTCAGTGGCAATAATTGACATATGTCAGGAATTCATAGTTCTGGTGTTGGGAATAGCAATGCATATGGAAAATCCAGAAATGGTTAATGCATTTGCTGAGCGTTTCCGAGTGGAAGCTTGTTCATTGCCTGAGGTTAGTACTTTTCCCATGGACTAGTCTTTTGCAATGGTTATTAGTATGAAAGATGAGACAGTAATTGCAGATAACTTTATACAATTATATTGCTCTTTTTAGTTTTAAAACTTTATTATTTTAAATAATTCATTCCGTAATAATACTTCTTAACTCTTGGGTTCTTAATTGGTTTGTGCTAACTAGTTGTTAGTTTATGGCATGTTACTTGCTTCTTAGCTGAACCAGGCAGCTCTTGCAGAGAGGAGTGAAGAACTGGAGCCCATTTTTAAGGCCTGTTTTCTGGAACAGGGTTGCTTAGAACTCCATAGCTTCTGGTGGTTGTCAGTAGTCTGGGGTTTTTTGGCCAGTTGATGGAAATGCCCTCCTATCTGCAACATCTGTAAGGTTCATGTGATTGGAAGGTACCTTCAGAAGGTTTCCATAGAGATATCTGGGTGGAAAAGGTCCCAAATATGAGGCAAGTAGTCTGATGGACCTCCAAAAAAGTAGTATTTAATGAATCCCAGGATGAGTGATGACTTCTGTTTCAAATAGTAGTTACTCATCCTTTCAGAAAAGATGCTTGTCAAGGGACGCATCTTGGATGGTGTTCAGTAATCAGGTAATTAGCGTTATGGAGTTAATGAGCCAAGTTCAGAGGGAGTTTGGAAAGTTAGGTCTACCTTGCTTCACAATAGTCCCTTCATTGGTGATTTAAACTCGTCACCTCGTGCTTTATGCAGACACAGTAGGCTCTTGCTCACCTTACTACAGAAGCAATCAGCTTCAGCAATTCTGGACCATCAAATTGGACCATCAGAGTTTGTAAAATCCTAAACGGCTGCAGCTGTTATCTTCAGGGCCTTGTGACACGCATTCTACCCTAAAGCAACTGTTCATGCTTGAACATAAAGCTTTACAGGTGTAGGTTCACAGACCCTCAAATGACCCTCATCAGTGTTGGGGTACAACCTCTTCTATGTGGGTGCTTGAATTTTGAAAGGATTTGCTGCCTCTGTGAGCCCTGAAGGGGCTTTGATCACTTGCAGAGTGTTGTCAAGTCTCCCTTCTACAAATAGAGGATGTGTTTCTGTATGAAAAGGGAAAAGAAGTTTTGGGGTATTTTTTTGAAACAGATCTTGCATTCATTAAACGCCAAGAAGAGCTTGCTGTCTTTATGCTTAGCGAGATTCAGTTCAGAAGCGTTGTCAGGTGTTAGCGTAGGGTTCAGACAGATCTGGCATGGGGATGAGGATCTCACTGAATGACGCACGCTGTTCCTGTGCTATGCTTCAGCCCTTCAGAAAGGCATTCAGTTCTTAAATGTACTAAACATCTTTCAAGAAGCACTGAGTATTTGTTTCTAGCTTCACAAGCTTGTGAGACATGTTTTGTCTTGACTGTTTATCTGAGGGAAACATGCATAAATCCTGTGAGTGCTGCTTGCTGGCTGTCTGTAAACATGGAGAGAAGAGTGCGATGGGGCTTATGCTGCAGTTCCAAAGGATGTTTGTGCCTTGCTTGTCTTTTCAGTGACAGTTCTGCAAAGACCTTTCATGGCCAGGGTATTCTCCCCCTAGCAGAAGTTTGAGAGACATCCTGATATATTTGGAAGCTCTCTGTCTGTGAACAGTTCTGTAGAAAAAAAACTCTGGAAGGTGTAGCTGCTTTTTAATCTTGCTTTCTATAGAGTAAAATTTCATTCTGGATAGCCTTGCATTCACAGTGGTGTTACATCCAAAGAGTTTCAAATTGCAAAACCACTCTTTCATCTATCACTTTACAGCTTGTTCATCTAAAGCCCTTCATACATACATATTTCACTGCGTCGGGAGTATTATTTCCATAGCGCTACGTATACTGTGTTTGAGCTTATTGCAGCATTTTTGCCTAGCTGCTGTGGCTGGAACTACACATATCAGTTACAGAACACACTTGAGTCGGTGTGGGGCTTTTTGGCCGATAACTGATACTGGATGTTATTTGGCTCTGTCAGCAGGGTTTGGCTGGTCAAGCTGACTCTATTCTGTCCTCCCTCCACCCACCCTCTGATTTGTTTTCCCCTGTTCCACACAACTTGGAAAGGAAAAATCTGAAAGTGAAGAAATCTCAGAGATTCCACTACTTCATTCCCAGTCCTCTGCCGTTAGGAAATCCAGTTCCCCCGTGAATAATAACCACCTCAGTGTAAAGCTTAATGTAGAGAAAGTGCAATCTTGTGTTGGTGTTAAGAATCAGTTCCAGGATGTGCAGCTACTTGAGTCGTTCCTGATCCTGTTTCAGTGCTTTATAAACTATTAGAACATACTTTTGCCTTTTTAGGGGATTTTGTTACAAGCCACTACTTGGTAGTTGCAGAATCATGGTTTCTGCACAAACTGTGTGGTGAGGTCCCCTGGCACGTACCTCGGCTCTGCGATGAACTGGGCTTGGAGAATTGATGCTCAAGATGCCTGTGGAGAACCCAGCAGCAAGAAACACTATGAAAAAACATGAGACACTTGAAATAATTTGGGGTTTCTTTGTATTCTGACAACAAAATGGCCCTTAGTACCTCAGGTAGCTTGGTAATTTTACTACTTGGGTATGTCTACATGACTTGAATTAGAGCAGACCATATATTCTAGTGTCCGGTTCTCCCAGTGGCCCGCTGCAGGTGCTTAGAGAAAAATGGGGATAGGCGAGCAGGCAGCGACAGTGCTTCCTGCCTCCAGTGGTTTGCAGCTCAGAGACCTACTGGCTTAAGTCATTGCATTTAATAGCCTTTGAAAGATATTTTTTTTTCTCCATGTATGTTTGTTAAATGCTTTAAAACTCCACATTAAAAGCAGCAGCATACAAGGCAAGGAGCTCTTGAAGATGACTGAGTGTTGTATAAAGAAATACTTTATTTTGGACCTGCAGTCTGGTGGGTGGTACTTGGGATGCCTCCTTGTTCTTCTATTAGAAGAGGCTGTGAATAACCACAGATTCCTCTATCCTTCTAGGAGAAATATGATTCCCAGCAACTTCTTAAGAGAGATTTCTAGAGAATCCCAGCACCTGACATGGTGATGGGATGAAGCCCCTGTGGTGGTGGGATGAAGGCTCTGCAGTAGGACGAAATGGATTAGCCTAATTCAATTTCTCAGATTTAGGGACCTACCTAGGGCTAACTAGGTAGGGTGGATATCTTTATCATCAAGTTTTTTGCTTTGTGTAATGCATTAGTGATGTTCATGACCACCTGAATCTCAAAACCATTTTTTTCAGTGGGTGTGGGGAAGAGGATAACAGCAAACATGGATTCCCTTTGAAGCAGATTAGTTTTGAGTCACAGTATGGTTATAAACAAACAAGAAACAGAAATTACTTCTCCCCCAACCTCACACAAATTGATAATCAAAAGTTATTGCATCTAAAATCAATGAATTTTTAAAAGTAATTGGTTCTCAGACAGTTGCTTGAATTTACATGGGAAAGGAGTGGAAAGCTTGAAAACTGAGAGAATGGAGGCTTGGCTGTGAAAAGCCCTAGTGTAATGGAGTAGAGCTAGAAAATGAATTTGAAATGTGCCGTTATTTGAAGTCAATTTTCTCTCATAAGAAGATATGAATTCTAAAGCAACATCTATAATACAGCTCTGCAATGGAAATTACTCCCATAAACTGAAATTGTAACTTCAAGGGAATCACATAAGCACGTATTCCACAGCCTCAAAACATATTCAATAAATTGATACGATAGAATTTCAATGCAAATTGCTCTGTGAAGAGTAAACAACATCATGGTGGCAAAGCTGTAGAGATAAGCTTTAAGGGTCTTTACAGCAGGTTTTTTTTTCTTTTTTTTTTTTTAGTGTAAAATACATTTTCTTAAGGAGAGAGTCCTTGTCTATTTTGTGTAATAATTTACTCTGAGCCTGGCTTTAATTTAAAATAAATAGCTGTGATGCCACAGCTGGGCTTGAGGTACCAACATATTTTGAAGTCATCTGCTGCATAGCGGGCTCTAAGGACTCTTTATTAGCTGATAAGGGAATTAATGCAAAACCAGCAGGTTCATCCTGGCAGCCTCGGCAGACACTCCCTAGGATGCTAAGCCTGTGGAGCTGCAGGAGCAGACCCTGTAGCTCGTTTTTGCTCTCCATCCGTCTGCTTTGTCTTGCTGGGCACTGTTCTGCTGTCTGTCTTTGCTGAGGCGTATCCTTGAGCCCTTGTGCACTGGGCTTCGGTTCTGCAGAGAATGGGAAAAAATAAAATTGAAAGCTGGAACCAAGGAAAAAAAAATGCTGGTTGGGGAAATCTGAAGAAAGAAAGCCTTCATCCAAAATTGTGGGGAGGCTTCTACCACTCCAGTGCTGGAGATGACACATTTTGCAGGGGTTTGTATTTTATAGCTCAAACTTAAGAAGCTAGAATAATGAAAAGGGGAGTTTAAAATGTGGAAGGAGGAAGGAACTGATGTATATTTTTTTTTTCTAAAAGACAGAACAGGAGAGGACGGAATAAAGCTTAAATAACAAAATCCAACCTCCTACAAGGGTCCTACAGGCAGAGATAAAATCACTGAACACAACCAGCTGAGTTTTTTAGTAATCTGAGGGAAAATTAGGCAAAGGGGAATATGCAAATGAAAAAAATATTAAAATAAATGTATGGTTATAATTATATTGTCTAGAGCTGCACAGCATATGTGACCTAAAGTCACATTGTGCTAATTATGGTTAATTCAAATAGCGAGAGACCCTGTTCTTCTGTCCTCTGCCACACGAGAGAAGGAGGGAAAGGGAGAAGGAGTGATTCAAGATGAAGATATTCTTCGCTTTGTTTCCTTCAGGCAGGTGAACAAAGATGCAGACTCCTGGTCAGTGAGTGTCAACACAGAGCTTCAGCAGGATGAGAAACTCTGACACTGAGGTTCAGGTCACCTTGCATGGTGTGCCAGGTCTCAGCAACAATTAATATTTTGCCTGTCTCTGTTCCTAGTCATTTTTGCCAAAACTTGGTTTGCTATGGGTATCGAAAAACATGTTTGTTATTCTATTGTTTTGATCTCTTTCATTCTGAAAAGTGAGTCTAAAGGAGGAGATCAGTGTTGTGCTCCAGTCATGTTTTTTTCTTTACTCTGTCAAACCCACCTGGGTTTTGCAAACTACTCAGGAGGTGTGATCCTGAACAAGCTGACCTGCTCTGAGCAGGGGTAGGACTAGATGACTTCTGGAGGTCCCTTTCTACCTAAATTAATCTGTGACTGTCTGACATACTCCTGTAACTGAGGGATATTCTACTTCAGTGAATTGTATTACAGTACAGGGGTTTTGCCTCCACTGCTGCCCTGGACAGCTAGAACTGCAGCTCTGCCCTTGTGGTTGAAGCCAGGAGCTTAATGGGTTGAAGACTCGGATTTCTAGCTATTAATTTCTAGCTATTTTTTAAAAAAAAGGTTTGTTTATTTTTATTTAGCTTGACATTAATTGATACTTTGTTACTGCTTAAGGGATATAATATGTAGGATTTTAATGGTCTGTAATGTTTATTTTTAAAGTGAGACCAAAATTAAACTACAACTTTTGGCAGAAAGCATATTTTTTTTGATCTATGCCAAGGAGAACTGTTGTTTGATTTCTTCTTCTCTATTCCTTAGCACAGAGCTCTCAAAATTAAAGAACATGCACATCCATACAGCATCTCTGAAGCAGTGAGGATCAAGGACATTGCTCTTGCTAGCTAGGTCTTCACAGGTAACTTAAACCCACTCTTGGATGGTAACAAGTACTTTGACAGCTTGTTTTCATGCACAGTAGTCTCTGGTTCATTTAAATCTTGAAGCCAGGGCTTGACCTAAATTGAGACTTGAGTTTATTTGCTTGGTTTCAGTTTTTTGTTCTCACTTTGGTTTTGAAGTCCTGGCCATGTCCCATAGCTTGCTGAAGTCATATCTTTTCAGGTGTCTAAAAATCAGACATGAAGTGCTTCAAAACAAGCACTCAAAATTAGTGACAATTTTCCAGTTCTTTTAAGTGACCCTGAGAATTGCTCAGGTTTTTTAGTGTTAAGACGCATATTGTGTCTAAGCAAATGGGTCTAGAGAGACTTGAGTTCACCTGCTTGTGCTAGAAAACTGGCCAGAAGTAATGTAGCTCCACTTCAGAAGCCTGTGGCCACATTAGTCACTGATGAAGTGTCCTGCTGCTTAGTTTCCAGAGTGGAACGGGATTGGGTTTGTTTAGATCGGAATGTGAGAACTGTAAAGTTGTGCTCTTTCATGTAGGTGTATGGTACAGCCCCCAGACCATTCATAGTCTCCTGAAAGATGTTATAGACCTGCCAGGATAGGAGGGTAAGGAAAGGCATTTTCAAGTTTATTGAGGGGAAAAATGGTATTTAAAGCAGTTTGCATTCACTGGGTAAAGAAGGGATGATGAGATTAGAAGCAGACAAAAATATTTCAGTGCACGCTCTTTCAAATTTTCTTTGTACCCTTCTTGCATTTTACACACTTGTTTTTTCATGAATACACAAGAGTTAGATCAGCCAGGCCAAGGTTGGATCCGATATAAATAGACATAAAAGTTTTATTGCCTGTAGTCCTGAGTCCTCCTTATCGCTTAGCCTGATTTTACCCTGTTATATTATTAATGTTGGTGGAATTGCTCCAGGTATTGCTGATAAATGATATAAAAATCTGACTCTCAAATGAGAGCTAGGCTCACTATTTCAAGGGAAAACAGTTCCCTTAGCTGTTGCCAGGAGGAGAACAGCACTCATTTCCAAACCAGCCCAATTGTTGCTGACATTTATTTGCTATGAGAGATGTTGCAGAAGTACTGGGGTTTGTGCTGATCAATAAAGAGACTCCCATAAGCCGTATGGGCCAAAGTGTTAAAGCTGTTAACTTTTTCTCTGTGGATCACTTTACTTGATTAAAGGAGAGTGGACATTAAGTCACTGCCATGAGCATAAAATCCTGGTGTGTTCACGTGCGATACAATTAAAGGTTTCAGGCATTCCAATAGGGATCAGCCCACGCTGATCTGAATCACTGAACAGGAAACGCTGCTAGGCAAGATCCTGAGCTTAACTAATTCATTTTAATTTATGTATTAAAGTGTTGATCTAGGTAATGCAACAATCACAAATGCTTGTGTTTGAAGACCATGAAAAATGCTGAAAAATGAAATTTTGCAATCACCAGAATGTGAAGGTCGATCCCATTTGGCAAAGAAACGTCTTGTCCCAGGGCAATGCGTTAGTAATTAAGATGCAAGAAAAAACTCTTGAGAAGACCTAGGTCTCTGGAGCACATACCAACTTTCAGACCCAATAGTGCACTACCCCTGTTGTATGTGCAGTCCCAGAAATGGATATTTTTGCAAGATGCACAGCAAATAATTTCAAAAGCCAACAAGTCCTGCGTGCCCTAACTGTCATTTATATAATGTGTCCTTTCAAATTGACTTATTTCATCCCAGGACATTTAGTTTAACCATATTAATTTCTGAATGATGGAATGAGACAGTCTTTTCTGGGTCAGTAGCTGATTTCACACTCCTGCTCTTTGCCTTCAGGCAATGGTTTCTCACCCACTAAAGAGACCTGGAGAAGTTTGTCTGTTGTCCCACCTGTCCCTAAATCAGCTGCTTTCAGGAGGGCCTAAAGCCTGTCTCCAACTTCAGAGAACTAGTTAGCTTATATCTGAGAGCATTTGTTACTTCACTCTAATGAACTGCTACTCTCAAAGGTTCCCTGAAACTGTCAAATCGCTGGGAAATTGTTTTGTTACCAGACAAAATTTAAAGGAAAGAATTAGGTTTGGCCATTATCTTCATAGAATAAAGATAATAGTAGGCTATGATTATACCATTTTGAACATCTACAAAAGAAAATCATAAGAAAATATATTTCCAGAGATTATTAGGCAAATATCTTTGCTTTTCAGAGGCAGTGTCTTGGCTCACTGCAGCTGACTTCTCTTCCAGCCACCCGAGGCTGGTTTGCGAGAGCTGACTCCCTTCTTTGTGGTACCCTTTGGTCACTCAGGCTGAGAATTGGCCTTCTGTACATGGAATGGTGTTTCCTCCTTCTCTTTCCTTTCAGGCTTCTTGTTTCAGGCTTTTTCAATAGGAACTCTGCTTTAGGACTTACAGTCAATATATGTTGAGGATGTCTTTCTTTGCTTCTCTTCACATCTGGACTCTGTGAGGACACTGATCTGGCTTTAGGCTGATTTTTCAGGCCTTTTTTTTAGGCCTTCAGAAAACCCGGGATGTTTAAATGCACACACATCGCTGCCAGCATTTCATACTTCATGGACAATACAGTAATGTATATGCCAGGTTTGGCATTGAGTCCTGTCCTGAGATTGCTCCCCTCACCTGCCTACCCTCCCTTCATATTTGGGGGTTTTGCTATTACAGCATCCATGAATTGCTTTGTTGCAGCCAAATGTGTTCTCCTTAAGGCATAAGAAGACTATGTTCTGCCAGTTCCACAGTTTGTTTCCTTTTGAAGATGAAAATACAGACACTCAACGGGCACTGTGAATGTTACATTTATATTAGTGTTCAAAATCTCCAGAGATCAGTTCCTGCAGGGACCTTAAAAGCTAGAAGAGTCTCGGTGTCACTCTACTGCCTGTGCTGCATCTCGCCCATGATTTGTTGTCACTTTACTTTTCATCCACCCTAGCCATGTACATTTGTTTTGAAAATAGAGGTTTTCTAACATATCTGACACAGAAGGTTTAACTGCTTTAACAACAAAAGATCTGAAGGTGGTATACCTCTAATTGTCTTCTAATTCTGGTTTTCATTTAAAGCCTAGGTGTGTATCTTGCTAAAATGTCTATTGCCATTGAGAGAAAAATGACTCTTAGCCAATCATTTTTTCTAACTCTTTAATAGTTTCTCAGTTAATGTATTTTCTACCTACATCCACTTCAGCAGCTGTGTGTGTGCCTGTATACAATTATGGAAGAAAACTACTTGCAGTAGTCAGAACCAGAGACGTAAACTGTGGCCTCATGTCAGCGTGATTTCAGTTCTGCTGAAGCGAATGGGAAGTTAGTGTGTGCTTCTGTACGAGTGTTTTCTGACTTTGGGGGCATCTTACAGATAATACCTATTGCGGCTTCTGTGATCCTAATATAGCCAGGGAAACTCAACACAGAGCTGTGGAAGATGTAATAGGAAGAGAGCAAAAAAGGAATTGCTGCAGCGTGTCATAAACACAGAGAGTACTGCCCAGAGACTTAAAATGGGTGTTTGTTGTCTCCTTTCATCAACTTCTCCCTAAGACTGTTTACTTAAGAGCTCCTCAGCTATTGCCAGGAATGCAGTTATCCTATTTTAGGCTATATGTACTCAATAAAACTCTAAGCCGTTCCCACAGTGGGTGAGAGAGGCTTTGGTGGTGTGATGCTGCGGTGCTGTGATCCACCAAACTCTGCAGGTATTTAAAATAAACCTTTTTGCTCCAAGGTGCTCTGAAGTAATGAGCAAACATTTGAATGTAGCTTTATTGTTTGGTCATCTTTCTCTCACTTGTATAAACCGAACCTCCTAAAAGCACAAAAAGTTGACACCTCCAGATAATCTCCAAAATCAGATACAGGGGGAGGGGAGAGGTTTTGAAGAAGAGGGAGTAGGCGATAGACACAAGAGGGGAGATGGAAGGAAGAAAGTGATACAAATTTAGCCTCATTTTATGTACGTTGCATATCACCAATGCTTCTGGTGAATCACCGGGTCTTGTGTTTTTAACAAATTACCCACTGGTTACGTGTGTGAAAATACAGCAGATATAGTGAAAATACAGGAAAGAAGGATTTTAAACTTATATAACCTGCTGCAGGAAAGAACTTGCTTATTCAACCTGGTAAGCTATGGGGATTGGAAGGCCTTCGCTGCTGTATCTGTGAATGCTTTTTGTTTACTGCATGGCCTCTACTCCCAGTATAAACAAGCCAATTTAAACTTAAACAGCCCTGCGAGTGAACTCAATTCAGCCTCCCTGCCAGCTCTCTCATTAGCAATTGCAGATGGAGCAACTTTTGTTTGTCTGTCCTATGTTCTTTGTATGGGGTCTTTATTTTTTTAATGAATAGACTAAAAGGTGGAAAAATAGTAGCAGTTTGGGGGTGTAGGGGGAAAGAACTGAAACAACCATCTTTGAACTGCTTGGATCAGATTTAGCCAAGCAGCAGAAGTCCAACTCCAAGCAAGGCTGAATTTGGCACTGTTGGACGCTGCTTCACCTCTGATGGGGCTGGATTTGTCCTGCCTGGAATTTGAGAAACAGGCTGATTCTTGTGCTTTCTTCACTCTGCTGCTTATTAAGAATTTGACCTTTTGAGAGGTCAGTGTCTTGGTACACCCTAAAGTCTTGTAGGTGAGTGTGTATTTGAGCTAAATCTTCAAATATAAGTCAGCCCTGGAGCTATCTTAAGGAGCAACATCTCTTCTGCTTATGGCTGACTTGCTGTCACTCCTCCATGGTTTTCTGTGTTGCACCATCACTGATTTCTATGAAGGCTTTATGTTGGGACCCAAAAGCATGTCTTATTTCAGCTCTTTCAGCTTATGTTGAAATCTTACATGACTTTGCTTCACTTAATTTGAGTTTTTGTCTGATGGTTATTTAATTTTTCCCATTGTTCTCTACAAGGTGAAACAGGGTCATCTGAAGCTATGAGCTTTTCCACTAAGGCAGGAGTTTAAAAAAAAAATTCTTAGACATGAGCTCACAACCTGATGTCAGTGTGAAGGATTTAAGAAAGCCTGTTTTGGCTGGCATAGCAGGCTGTCCGTCTGTGCACATGCCTAAATCGATCTCCTGCTGGGGGTCAGGAAGGGAATTCCTCTATCAGGAGCAGCACACAAAGGGCCAGGAGCATTTCTGAAGGAGGGAAAAGCTCACATTTCGCCAGGGCATCAACTACCTGCAGCTTCGAGGGGAACGTGCAGCACTGGACCTGCCAGCCCTTTACTCAGGGAACCAGCTTCGTTCTGGCATGTGGGTACCCATCTCTTTGCCTCTCTGTTCACCGCAGCATTTGTTACTCATCCTCCAGGAGCAAACTCTGATATCCAGTTCCTACCTGCTGTATTAAAGCCTCTTTTCTCTCTGTGTGAGTCGAGGGCGCTGTGGTCTGTAGCTCCCCACAGTGGGAGATCTCTGGAAATGCTTTAGGCTTGAGTGAGTTTGCAGGGGTGGAGGGGGGTGTCTGCATTTGTTGGTTTTTTTAACTATCTTTGCACTTGGCCTGTTTCACCCTTTGCAGGAGGTAAAATATGTCCCACGTAATGAGATTTTTTTTTTTTTGGTCAGTTTGTCTACAAGGTTCAAAGGAGCAGAAATGCTTGGTAGCTTTTGCCTCCCCTTTGGGAAAGAAAAAAGCAGCCCTCAAATTCCTGTTGCGCTGCTGGTGAGTGAAATCTATCCTGAACCGCCACGGTACATAGCTAAGGGCAGGCAGGGGAACGTCTCTCATCTAAGCAGAGTACAAGCAGGCAGGCGTCTGCAAGCCAAAGAATATCCCCGTCATAACTGAGGAGGCGAGGGATTTATAAACAGCTTCTGGTTCTGTTTGGGCCAGTACCTTTGGATAAGGTTTGACTCAAATGAGGTCATTAACATTTCAGTGTGTGCTTTTCAGGTCAGGGTGCCTGGAGAGATGCCCCAGCTCTTCTAGTCCCTCCTGGGAAGAAGCGAGGCCAGTCTGCTTGGGATTTCCCTTCTAGCATCCCAGCTGGCTCCTCAAATGGGCATGGGATTTGCTGGTGATCTCAGGAGAGAATGAAGGGAAGGAGATGGAAGGAGAGTAGTGCTGCTGGAGGTGGGTGTTATATTGAGGCTGGTCTTGAGTGCACTCAGTCTGTGTGGGGAGGGAACACCCCTCACGGGACAGCTTTTAGCTGCGGCAGACCTTGTCTAGGACGGGTTGTCCTCTGAGGTTAAAACTCAGAAAGGGACCGTGGATGGACTCCTTGGGACTATCCCATGTATTTGGGTCACACTGAGGGGAATGAGCCACCCACCATGGTTGACAAAGTGTGTTGAGCTGGAGGTTCAGTTGTTTCAATAAGCAACCACTTGAGTCTAGCATTTTCCAAGCTGAAGCAACACAAAATAAGACTCTTTGTGGTCTGTGCACTGGCCATTTTACAAGTGTCAGTTACACCAGAGTACACTCCCACAGCCATGTTCCCATCTTGCATTTGGTCTTGAGGCTGAGATACGAAGAACAGAAGATGATATTCCTCCTGATCTTCACCCCATTATGTTCCTGTGATTTGTGTATTTGTTTTTATGTCTGTATGTGTGGATGATGCTTTAAGATAGGTTTGAATGTTACTTCAGAAGTATGATTTACTTGCTAACAAGTTTAGTTTTCGTGTGTGTTTGCTGCCACTTGCTATACTTGCATTTCACTCGGCTGAAATAACAAGGATCTACATGAACCAATCTTCTGTTCATAATCTGCTCTGATTCCAGTTCAATTCTTTGCATGCCCCAGCAATGGATCTCCAGCCCTCCATCCCTTCCTGTGCCCTGCAAATAGAAGAAACATCTTCTAGCCAGGAGAGGCCTCCGTGAAGGAAAGGGGATCTCTGTGTGGAAAACTGGAGAACCAGTGCGGCAGTTTAGCATTGAAATTTTTGAACTGCACTTGCAACAGGAAAATAGGAGTAGTCTGAAAACACTCAGTCTTTTTGGACCATTCCTGTGGGCTATTTTTTCAGGTCCATTGCAAACACAGATATTGTGTGCACCTCCAGTCAGTATTTTTTTTTCCCTATGCCAATATATGTATTTTATATAATGTGGTCAGGGAAGGAGGACAGTCTTTCATACAGATACTGGGAATAACCCCCTACTATCTGCCCTGCAGGTCAGCCTAAACTGCATCTTGAATGCATTTTGTAGTATTTAATTCAGCTGGGATTTCTGCTTCCACAAAAGCCATAACTTGAAGGAAACATAAAATTTATTAAACCCTCCTATAAAAATTGATGGTTTATATTACATGATAACTTTTGAAAAATAGATAGTGAAGAGCTCTGGAGAGCTCTTTGAAAAATTTATTTCCAGGAATGCTATCCCACTTGTTTCACTATAATCATAATCGAGTAGCATCAACAGGAGAAGCTGATGAGCTTCAGTGGGCCTGTGCTTCACACACTTGGGGTTTTCTGCCTTCGGTATTACACTGAATGATTTCAAGAAGCAATATTATTTGCAACCATAAAAAAGCATGTGAAGTTTGAATTTTAAACCCCACTGTCTTTGCATCTGTGCATTTCAGCAGGATCCCTGTGCACTAGAGCTGGGAACTGGCCCCCAGGCTCTGAAATCCCCATCATTGCCAGGCAGGTTGTGACACAGGTCCGTGTGTCACAGCTCTAATTCCTGCCACAATTTTCCGAAGTTGTAAAAGTCAATAGACAGTGCCCTGGAAATTACATTTGCTGTGGATGTGGGGCTTTTCCAGGGGAGACGGTTCGCGCAGCACTGAGTGTCCAACCATTCCAGTCTCATTAACTCAGTGCTGTAGTAGAGGGCTGCAATAACATCTTTGCTGCAAGCAGATTTACACAGATACACCCAGAACAAACATTTCCTGTCATTTTTGTATCTCCTTTGTTAGACACAAACACAAATGTCTCCAAGGACAATCAAATGGGAACACTTTGAAATGAACCCAAGCAGTGAGCAACTGCATTAACATGTAGGATCCCATTTTCGTTTTCTAATTAAGCTCAATCGTGTTCTCTGACCTGCATTTTAAATACTGAATATTTAGTGAGATTCATACTTTTTTTCCCCCCTAGCCTGGCTCTTTTCAGGCTTTGTTCGGCATGTGAATAGCTCCATTAGGGAAATGTGAAAGCACTGGACAACGCATTGAGTTGCTATTTTGACATTCCAGAGGGAGATGCTACTAAGCTGTAAATTACAGAATAGGACATCATTGGTTTGAATTCAGATCAGTTTGTCTTGAAAAGCTGGGTTTAGCTATTTGACCTGCCCTGACCCACTTCTGTGCTTTGTTCAGTAAGGTACCTGAGTTGTTTGCAAATTTCTTCCTACTCTACTGTGTACAGAAATCTGAAGTATTCAAGTGTTTTAGCCCATATCTCTGGGCTTTGGTGAAATACAAGTATTTTGTTCCTCATCATAATATGAGGTTTTGAAACATTTTTGTTGCTACCCTTTCTTTTTTATAATTTTTCCAGCATGCCTCAGTTTAAGTGTAGCTACAAAAAAAAAAAATTGCTTATAAAACTCTGGACATTGCTGAAGCTAACATTTAATAAAATTATTAAAGACAGTATTTACAGTTACCTGAGATGAGCTTGGAAAGGTACTTGGTTGCAAACGTTGACTCCAAGAAGAAGTATGATACTCTGCTTGTGTCATAGCCTGGATCAGAGCTTTGCTCACGTGTTGGAGGGACGGAGCTGGGGGAGTAAGACCAGTGCTGATGGGTCTGTGCTGTGTTCAAGCCAGATGCTAAAGAGGCAGCAGTAGCAGCCCTGATAGTGGGAGGGGTGGGAAGGAGCAATGAAGTGAGGAACATCACTTGTTTCCTCAAGTGAGATTCGGTTACTGAAAGGTTGGGATTTAAGAGACCTGGGGTAGTTCCCTGGATTTTCCTGTTATTTACTAAATGAACCTGAAGGTTCAGAGCATTGCTGAATCACAGTAAAAATACAGGTCCTTATTTTCTACTTCCAAATGCTCTTACGCTGAAAGCACGAATGCCTCAGCTGGTACATAAGTAGGTGTAGATAGTCTGTAGACTATAGACTAGAGGCATAGACCCCAGACCTTCAAAAGGGAACCCACTGGATGCAAAGCAAATGCCCCTTTGCCATTCCTGCAAATGATTTCTCATTTTTTCAAGCAACTGGTGCTGGCCATTGTCCGAGCCAGGAGTCCAGGTTGCTGGGGTCATTGGTCTGCCACCGTTGCTGTTCCAGCTGTGCTGCTGCACCTACCTGGCTGTGGGCTGTTCTCCGTCCTGCACACACCTCCTGCTTTTTCTCCAGCTTCATCCACTCCTGTGCTGCAGTTCCTAGCTCTTCAGAAATAGACACCCAGCTTTGCTACCCCAAATGTCCTTTACAAAACATGTTTAGTAAACCTCCTCCCTTTGTTAAGCCAGGTGCAGTGACCCATCTGGGACACTGTACTTCCACGTGGCCAGAGAGTGGCCATTCAATAAAGAAGCAAGGATGACATGACAGTGGTTTTCAAATATATAAAGTGTAGCAGTAACACAGAGGGATAAATTGTCTTTTGTAGCTGTGGGAGACATGATAGGAAGCAGTGAACTTCATTGCGGTGAGGGCTGGATGACAGGAAAGTCTTTCTGGAGTGAACTGAAAGCAAAGGTTTGTTCAGAGGGACGTAGGTGTAGCTCATCTTGCCTTACAGTGGAAGAATGAGCTTGATGACCCTTTCATGCCCCTTTCAACCTCTTTTTTTCTCTGCTTCTGGGACTGAAGGACAGTAACTTTGCAGCTGAGTGGACTTTAGACCCAAAGTGTATATTGACTGTAGGATATTTTCATGGAGGCTTGACTGAGCGGGAAGGAAATTAATCCTCTCCCAAGGCAACTTGAGGGGGATTACTTTTCAGGTAGATCAATAATCATGTGTTTCCCTCTCCCCATGACAGAGCATCTAATAGAGGCAAGCAGCATTAGGCAAAAAAAAAAAAAAAATTGTCTCATAGCTGCAAAATTGTGCATAGATCTCCCTCCTGATATATTTCATACCCTGTGCCAACATGCAGTAACATTATGTGGGCTATGCTACTGGGGTACTGGCAAGGAGAGAGGAGCTGGATTTGCTTTTTGATGCTTTCAGCTGGGGTAACTGTGCAAAGGGAATTAATCTTAATTAAAGTAGCAAGTTCAGCTGGAAGCACAAGATTTGCAGGGGCTGCTGCTATCTGTGGATTTGTGTTGGCACTACAAGCACAGTGTAAGATTGGAATGATGGAAAAGCAGCACCCAGAACAGCAAATTCTTGTTCCTTGATTTTCATAACCCTTCTTGTTGAGTCTGTACTGCATAAGCAGCTCTGAGCACTTGCTTTCTCCCTCCTTCCATGCAACAACCAACCACCTTTTTAACCAAGGAGAAAATTGGAATTGGGTCAGAGCTTACTTTAGTGAACAAAAGTACTGTTTATGGAGAAAATGAAGCAATTTGGGTTTTGCACAGTAGGGAATAAGATGGTAATTACAGTTTGTCATTTTTCCCTTGCTCATTTCCAAAAAATAAAAGACTGAGATGATTTAGGATTTATTTGGCAGATTTCACACCTGTGCTTACTTCCTGAGATTGAAGGGGAGAAAGCAAGTTGGAAAGTTCAGTCTCAGGCAAAAAAGAAATGTCTAGAAAAAAAACCAACTGCAATGCTAATAATTCCAACGCGATGCCATTATAGTGTGTGTAGGCTTAAGCACAGCCCAAGGAGCTTTAAACTCCTGAATACTAATTGAAACATGTTTGTATAAAGTGGATAGTGTGCCTTAACCGTAAATAAAAGGAATGGGGCAGAGTCCCGAGGGTAGTTTTGTTGGAAGCTTGCTTTTAATGAAGCCCCTCAAAGTTTTGCCACTATCTTCAGTAAGGTCAGATTTCACCCTTTGGAAATGATCCTCCCTGGGACTAGAAATAGGCTGAGCTTTTATAGAGGTGGATGGGGTTTGTCTCCAATTTCTGTGAATTTTCAATGTTAGCTTTGGGAGTTAAGTTATGCAAATAAATTAAAAGAAATGGGGGAAAGCGTGCATGTGTGTGCCTGCATGTGGTTTTAGAAAAACATACTGAATGTATTAACACTGAATGAGAGCGGAGGGAATTTATAAAACGTTTTACATTCTACTAATTCCTGAGCTACGCAACAGATGAAAGAGGAAACCAAGTGGCGCTGGTAGAAAAAGCTTTTTGCAGAGTTCAGTGGACATCTGGCTACAGTTAAGTGATGCTTTTTTGATACAGGTTTAATACCCTTTTAAAATATGCAGTCCTATGGGTTCTGAATTGGGAAGGTCCTACATTAGTCTGTAAACGAAGATACATGCTATTGGGGGAAGTGCTCATGACTTGCCTGTTTTGAGCAATCAAACTGTTTTGATTGAGAGTTGCCCTGAGGAGAAGGACTTGGGGGTGTTGGTTGATGACAAGCTTAACAGGACCCAGCAATGTGCACTTGCAGCCCGGAAAGCCAACTGTATCCTGGGCTGCATGAAAAGAAGCGTGACCAGCAGGTCGAAGGAGGTGATTCTCCCCCTCTGCTCTTATAAGACCCCGCACTGCAGTGCTGCATTCAGCTCTGGGGTCCTCAGCACAGGAAGGACATGGACCTGTTGGAGTGAGTCCAGAGGAGGGCACGGAGGTGGTCAGAGGGCTGGAGCACCTCCTGTACAAGGATAGGCTGAGAGAGTTGGGGTTGTTCATCCTGGAGAAGAGAAGGCTCTGGGGAGACGTTATAGCAGCCTTCCAGAGCTGAAAGGGGGCTACAGGAGAGATGGGGAGGGACTCTCGATCAGGGAGTGTAGCAATAGGATGAGGGATAATGGTTTTAAGCTGAAAGAGGGTAGATTTAGATTAGATATTAGGAAGAATTTTTTTCTTGTGAGGTGGCAAGGCACTCTAACAGGTTGCCCAGAGTTTCATCCAGGTTTTTATAATTCTGTAACTGGATTAACCTGAAGCATTTTTTGCTTTGTTCCTAGTTTTTCTGTGTGATGCTATTCTTTCTCCACTTTTCTGTAGTGAATCAAATCAGTATTTGCAGTAAGAGCAGTTCACAGGTAATTCTGGTTGCATGGCTTCTTCTATTTATTGTGAAAGATTTTGACTCCCAATTCAAAGCAGCCTGCAACATGACCCTCCATCATTCCCTTATTGTGTTTTCTGCTTTCTCTCATTTTCCCCCACGTAAGAAAGAACTTTGAATACCACCGAAGCTGCTACTCTTACCAGCTTTTCAGAAAACAACTACCTTACCAAGTTAAGCTGCACATATATCAAAATCATTGCTCATCTTGCAGGTATGTGTTTGTGCTCTGCTGCGTGCCTGTGCCAGCTGGACCCTCCTGTGCTTTGTAATCTATTTGGGGCAGGCTTTCGCTCTATTAATACCACCTACAGGACAACTGCTCTGGGTCTTACTAGCTGAGACCCCCTGCCAAGGTGTGACGGTAGTTCAAGAAGAGAAGGAAGTCGGCAGAATATTTGGTAGCTCCATCTGCTTACCTCTGAGCCCTGGCCTTTGAGAGTCTTTCGTTAACCTTTTGTCCAGTATGGAAACAATGAATTAATTCCTTTCTCGTTTTAGGGAAAGTGCAGTAAACCTTTAGCCTGTGACCTCCCTGAAGGGCTGTGCTGGCAGGGGTGTGTTTTGCGTGTGCTTCTCAGCCCTTCCTGCAAGGCTGAAACTAAACATCCATGTTTGGCTGCAATTCTGCAGTCTGGAAAAACTTCCCTTTGGTGCAGTAAAACTGAAAACTCATTTTGCACTCTTCAGCCACAGACCATGAAATTCAACTTGTGAACTTTGCATGGCAGCGGCATGGGAAAGCCAAAGTGTCTTTGTATTTGCAGTAAAATGTGTATAGACAGTGAGCTATTCGGGGAACTGAGATTGTATTTAACGTATTTACTACATGTCAGATTCATAGGATCAATGATGTATTCACAAAATTTCTGGATTAACGTAAGAGGACTGAATTACAACCTCCCTGACAATGGAATATTACTAGGAGCTGTCTGTACCCTTTGGTGTAGTGCCATCCCTAAACATCTCCTTACAGCCTCCTGACCCGCATTCTCCTGGGGCTGCCTTTGACACACGCAGGGTGTGGGTGTCTGCACCAGAGCCAGTTCCCTGGTCTTCCCTTGTAACCCCTGGGAAGAAATAAGCACATATGGAGTACTATCACACGAGCTGAGAAATCTGCCTGGACATGGGATACAGGAGTATTACCTCTGTTAGGCTTTTTTTTCAGCTGTGAGGAAAGGTGTTGCTTTAGCCAAACCTTAGCTTTGCATGGATCCTGTGCCCTGCTGGGAGCTCTCTGTGAGACAGGAGACCACCAGCACTAACACAGATAGGGCATTCCTAGTGTGAGGGGTGGGTAATGTTAATCCAGGCTGAGCCTGAGACACCAGGCAAGAGAACATGGGGAAGGGCTCTCTCTCTTATGGAAAGTGTCTTTTTTTTTTTGTATATACAACTTTACACAAATTATAGAGGACAGGAGTTTAGATTTCTTTGAGATCTCCTAAGAAGAGTCACCACATAACAGTTCACATGTTGCTATTTCTTTTTATACTTTACAAATGAATGAGTGATAAAAATAATGTGTTTAGGGATTCAAATATCAGATTACTAAGCATTCAGATATACCCTACTTGGTACATTAACTATCTCTTAACAGTTATTTAGATTGTTGGGATTTAGTGTTTGTCTCTATTTTCCTTGCTCACTAGTATAAATAGATAGATGATCTATAACATATGAAGTGCTGTAACTAGCTAAGCCTGGTCAACAAAAACCTACATAACAATGTTCTGTGGAAATATGCTTATTCCAGGTAAATGCCATGAAATTACTTTCTAGGAATATGATCATGTCTCTACCGAAGAAACACAAAGTGTTTCTAGCCCTGCAGCTTCTTTCTTAGGATCTTACCCTGCTTACACCAGTTGGGTAATTCTGCTTTTGGGGTTCTTAGTGTGGAGAATCATTGGCATCACATTGTTATGCTTTCCTAGCCTGTTTCCTTTTGAATGCTCCTAGGGAAATGTTGGTTAAAATGCTGGGAGAAGCCCTTAGGGCTGGTCTACTGCTACTGATGCTACTGAGTGGCATTACCAGGAAAAATCTCATACAGTGTCATCATCTACTTTTATTCTGCCTGTCCTGATTCACCCAATTAATTCTGAGGGCAACTGTTGCATATTAGGTAGCTAATGATCAACTAATTTATGCTGATTGCATACCTCCTGTGGCTGGTAATGCATCCCCGTTATGTGAAGCAAGGCAGAAATTTGGCATGTCTCACGCTTGATGTTTCTTGCTCTTACAGAGAACAATGTGCTCTGTTTTCCCCTCTACTGTGTAGATCCGTAGTGTCTGTTCAATAGATATATAGTCCCTCTGAGGAAGCATTCCTTGGCTGTCTGTTATGCTGTAGCATGACTTTTCTGCTTAGCCCCATCTTTCCCCAGCAGGCCGGGTTGCTGCTGAAGCTGGCAGTGTCAGCTCCTGATTTGCACGGCGTGCTCAGCTGGGTGCCACGCAGCTCCTTGGGAGTAGCTTGATTTTCTATGCAGACATTTCAATGGAGTCATAGGCAATAAATCGGTGTCCAGTGGCGAGGGTTGTTTTTTTCCTCTGTGTCACTCACAATGAGAATTCAGCCAAAGATCCTCTGTGTTTTACCTCCGAGACGAATGTCATCCTACAGCAAAGCAACTTGCACAGAAGGATTACTTTAACATAACAAATATTTTGGGGCTGACTTACTGATTTGTCTGCGGGCGTTCTGAGAGTACTGTGAGACTTGTGCTGAGGATGAAGCCCGTCGTGCTTATCAGTATTGCTCCTCTGTCTCCTGCCTCTCTTCACCAGTTGTCTCTTTGGGACAGAGCCTATCTTTTTTTCATGGCTTTGTTTTGATCTCCTTTCTTTTACAGTGTGCTTTGGACCCTAAGGCTTTGATGCATGACAGGAGCTATTATAATATGAATATTTTTGAGGGTTTGTTCATAGTCCAGAAAAAAACTTCAGCATTTATTGAAAAGAAATATGCTCTCATTCTTTCAGTCTGTCTGCAACTCACAGTCCTCTCCTCGTACCTGGAGTGCATCGCGCTTATTTGTTTGTGTTGCTGTTAAGCGATGCTCTTAAGCGTAGTCGTCTATACTAAATGCTGCCAGGCTGTTTCTATAAAGGGCTATGTCTCACCACTGATTTTTTTTCATAAGGAGAGTGCATGTTGATTAATTAACTTAAAACTAGTAAAATATTCAAAATGCTATAAACAATAGTGTTTTCTCCTTATTTTCAAAGGAGAGTTTTACTGAGAAATGAGTAACACAGAACACCCTAGATTTAGATGATGATGACAAATGAGGTAAGTTAAAAGGTAAGAAAGGAAGCCTAGGAGTCTCATTCTCTAAAGAATTATGTGTACACTTGACATTACATGTCAAGTGAAGAAAAAAAGCATGTCCAAAAGCCTTTGTAAAATCAGGCAGAAGCCCTTCATTTTTGGTGTCTGGAAAAAAAAAAAAAAGTCGGAGGAGGATGTTCAGGGGAGTTCTCCACATGATAGAGACAAAATGACCACAAAGGAGAAGTCTCAAACCTGCAGTGGTGAACACAATGAAAAAAACCCTTTCTCCTCACTCAGCTAAAAGACCCCAAAGAATCTGAGTTGGAGATGTAGTTTGAAACAGCAGTAGCAAGACACAGAGGTCAGATGGATACCCAGTTCCTGTGGACTACCAGAATTCTCCAATAACATTCCCATTCTTAGTGCTATGCTGCTCAACAAGCTCAACAGAATATGTGTACCCCGGGCATATATAGTGTCTGGCATGGGTGGGCGTCAGCCTTGGGTGGAGGCTGCGGGTGTCACCAGGCTTCAAGGTGGGAACAAGAGGGGAGAACCAGCAAATCCCCGTATGATGAATTAACTGTGGCTTTTCTTTCTGCTGTGGTGGGAGCATGCAGCTGTAATCTCAGTTGGAATTTGGGGACTTTCCAGCGAACTTAATAGCTCAGGACATGCTATGGAGGCAATGTATCAGGAGCAGAGCTGTGCTTTGTGCAAGGGTGGGCTGTGAGTGACAATCTGTAGTGAAAGTCTGCTAAAGCCTCCTGAGCCCNCACACCCGCTAAGCGGTCCGTCTCTCGGGGGGTTATTTGTGGATGAAAACTTGGTTTAACCAGAAGACTACATTTTTTTTTTTTTTTCCCCTCCTTTTTTTTTAACCAGCATTAGGGAATTCCTCACCAGCTTGTTCTTGCAGTAGCCAGGCCAACAATGACAAGAATGTGGAAATCAACTAAGCAATTATATTCACAGTGGTGGTTAACAGCATCTCTTCATCTGAAACAAATCAGTTACAGTCCAGTGAAACCTGCTGTACCTAGTGCGTGTACATAATGGAGCCCTTGTTGTGCATTTTCAGAGCATGCCAGATCACTTAAACAGGGTCGATGAGAGGCAACAGGAGAGAAATTTTATGTTTTATTAACCTGAAGCACTGGAACCTGGATGTCATCTTATTTAACCCCCTTCCACACAGAGAAATCTGCCATTGTATTTATAAAGGTATTTCTCCAGGTGCTGCAAAATGTCAGTATGAAGTCCAGGAGTATAACTTACAATGAGCTGTGAATGAGAGCGATGAGCGCTTGCCAAGGTAGGAAAAGTCAGCTAACGGACTTAAAATTAGTGGGAGTTACTCTGGCCTTGGTCACCTCTGAAAATCTGCTGTATTTTCTATGCCACTGGTGTTTAACCTGTGAACCCTGGGAGTCTGCGATTGCTTCTAAGTGTGTCTGTGAAGCGTGATTAGAAACACAGGTGCATGTCTGCTGAACAGCAAGCAACGTACAGACATTTCTAAAAAAAACATTTGTATCCCACTGGAGAGTTTTCAGTGACCTACAAATCGAATGAGACGACCTAAATGCGATACGTTATGGTAGATAGAAGCTCATAGAAGTCAGCCAGGGAGTTTGAGAGGCAATTTGGAAGGCCTACCCCAAGGTACACTCCCATTAAGGTGAGCCCCGATGTACACCTAGAGCAGAACTTGGTTCTTGGTGTTCCCTGTCCTGAAGAATCATCTCCTGCTCTTGGAAGTGAAAGGTGCTAATGATCCCAGGCTGTGCACCATAGCAACTCCTTCTTTATGGGGCTGTTGTTGCCTTTTTGTTGAAATGAGGGGGAAGACACTTCTTCAGTGTTTTCATAGACTCAGTGACTTGGGAAGATTCTGCCCCTGGATTTGGCAGTGTCCACGCAGCAGTCATACAGTTAATGTAGCTAATGCCTGCTCTTGCTGAATTTGTTGTTTGAATTAGTCTCTAGTCCGTGCAATTCTCTTGAAAGTGAAAACAAGCTGGTTCAGAGTGAATTGAACAACAGGGTCCTAAATGGGAGTTCAGTGTGAACTACAGTAGCAAATTCTCATGGACTAATGGCCAAATTGTTGTCTCATTAAAGTCCGATGGCAAGATTCCCGTAGGCTGCAATTGGGACAGGATTTGACCCTAAGATTCCATTTGAAGCATTTGAGCGTCTCCCAAAAGCCAATTATTAAATCACAGGCGCCGTAATAACTGAGCTCAAATTTATTTCAGGACAAGGAAGCGCGTCTGGGAGGTCAGTAAGTGCTCCCCATGTCATTTCTATGGTGACTCCACTGCAGAGCTCAGCACTGGCAGGGGTACAGTGCTGACAACAAGGCTGAGATGAGACAGAGCCTGAAAGAATCGCATTGTAACTAATTAAAAGAAGTTGTTTCCATCAGCCACCTCATCAAGCAACTTGGCAAAGTAGAAGCAGAAAGGTCTCTTCTGGTGGTGACCTCCACCGTGTTTCTCTTCTTTCAGTGCCATCAATAGGCACCACCTGGCTCTACTCCAGGCTCTAAAGAAAGCACCAAGTGAAAGCGGTTGCTGACAAAACCATGCTAACAGAATGTGTCTGGCTCTGTGGTACAGTTTAATACCTGAACATCATTATTTCCTGTTCCCTCTAAAGAAACAAATAAACAAAAAATCTGAAAAAAACACATTTACATGGCTCTATGTGAAAGGTGTGTTACAATTTTTTTTTCTTTTTGGTACATGGTTACAACACCGTGGTGCAGATACAGCATCCAGCTGGAGTAAATGATCTGGAGGGAATTCAGGCTCACTGAGGTGAGATGGGCTGACCTATAAGAAGCAGGAAATCTGATTTTGTATTTTTTTCTTTGTTTTCCTACATGGTCTTTCTTCTTGGCTGGCAATCCTTATGCATGTGGTTGTCTGCAGGTAAGTTCTTGTTTTCAGGAGGCAGCCCCAACAACTTTGTGTCTACTTAAGCAGTCAGGTAGCTTGCCTAGATCCATTTGTACGTGTTCTTTTTTCCTTTTCCAGATGCTTTTACTCTGATTTTATATTAGGGCTATTGGCTAGAAATTAGATCTCCCTTTGAAAGCAATTTTGGTTTTGTTTTGGTTTGGGGTTTTTTGTGTGTAGCCAGGCCCCTTCAGGATAATTTTATTTTATTCAGAAAATCAGATGTATAGAATAAATAAAATACTAACAGCCACTAGAGAATCTGTAGTTTCTTGTTACTTTTCTGATCAGAGTTGTGGAGGTCTTTAGGCAGTGCTATATTAAATCTCTGGGATCTGAACACAATGCAAATTAGAGACCTATCTTATTAATATATCTTTGATAATCCCAATATATATCTTTCTGCATCTATAGGTACCTAAATACCCCTGGAAAATATGGCTCTGTTTTCATTAAGTAAAATTTCATTTTAATGTTGACTAAATAGATTTGATTCTTGTTTCTATTTTGGTAAAAGAATGGAGAAGGAAAACAAGTTCTTCTTTATCAGATATGAGTTGGTTTTCCAACTGTACCTGCTAGCTAGACTCAAATCCAAAGACATTAAGATGAGACACTTCAGGAAATGAAAGGATTTCTGTTTGGAAGAACATACTTCATTGGGGTTTGCTACATGCAGTGCCTGATTCTGGATTTTGACTCTGTTGATTCTATGTAAAGTAAAAAGCATCAGTTTTCCTTCCAAGAAATGTAGCTTAATAATGTAACATTTATTTTGTTACAGAAGTTATATTTGTTTTAAAAACCTTAGATCTATAATATCATAGAATCATAGAATAGCTCAAGCTGGAAGGGATCCATAAGGACCATCACGTCCAACTCCCTGCTCCTTGCAGGACCAGGAAGGTTTAAAATGATTAACCCTTGGTATGTCTTGCCATTGCTTCCATTTTCACTTAAAGGAGATTTTATTTTTGAATAATAACGGAAAAAAATGTCATTATTTACATTTATGTTTTTGTCTAGCAAATAAATCCCAAAGACTTACCGTATCAGATCTGCTCTGGAGTCAACATGAGTTTTGCTGTGTAATTTGCTGGAGCCAGGGTTTTACCACTGGAATCCAAATGTGTCTTAAACTGGAAAGAAGGGCTGAGTGCTAAGCCAAACCCTACAGCTAAGGAACAAAGAAAGCTTAGTCCACTTTGCTTTCCCTTTCAGTATGTAAAGGGTATGGTTCTGCATGGCCTAAATGCCAGCTTCATCATTTCCAGCCTAGCCTGCTTCTGAACAAAGGCCTGCGTTAAGCTCAGAACAAAACTGCAAGCCTTGGGGACAAGAGATGGCTTTCAGACAGACTTCTGAAGCTGGCTTTAAAGTTTTCATGTTTGAAATTCATTCTAGCAGAAGGATTAATTCTGCACTTTTGGGTTTAGATCCTCCTAGCTGCTCATCTTCAGACTTCATGTCACTGCCTGTCATCCAGGGACTCGGGCACGGAGACGCTGCCCTCGTTCCTTCGGGGAGTCCAGACTCTGTGGTTAGGCTCTCCTTCACTGTGTTTTGTGTTTTTGAAGGGCTGAGCTGACAGAGCTTTAGGAATAAAAGGTTGTTTTGAATTGTGAGAGGTATAGTTGCTGAAGGGAAAGGCTTTTGGTCATTTCCAGAAGGTCACACCCTGAGTCTACTTGACGTTGTCTGAAAGCTTCTTCCAGAGCTAGATATCCTTGACAGCTTGTGTGCAGCTTGCACACAACTTGGCTGGGCACATGGTATCAGCTCTGCCTAAGATCAGACGCTGCGGTGGTTCAGAGATAAAGGTCTCTATCAGAATTCAATCTGTGTAACCCAGGGCTCAGTCCATTGAGCAAGACCCGAGGTTTAACCCAAGGCCGATGGACTCACAGCAGCTGCTGTCCCAAAGGGAGCAGGTACTGGCTCTGTGCCAACTGGAGTTATTTTGTGATCTTCGAATCGGTGTGCGCCTCATTGCCAGCACAGCCTAGAGCAACAAACGAGTGGGAACTCTCTGAAGGATCCTTTGTATTTATCACTGACACTGTTCATGCACCAAACATTTTCATGAAAGTAACCTGAGTTATTATTAACTGTGAAAATAACCAAATCTTAGTGGTAAATTTTCTTTATTGTGTGGTGAAGTAGCAGTAAGGTTCATCCTACAGATTTGGCACTAACAGTGTTTGTTTCCTTAGTTTCTGACACGCACACATTTAGTACCAGCTAGAAAAAACAAAAACCTTGCGTCAGGAAGTCATCAGAGGAAATATGATGACGGTGTGTGACTGCTGCAGCCCAAACACAATGTTCACTGACATTCTTGGAAGCTCCAAATGATACATCCTGGAAATAGCAACTTCAACAAAATAATCTGGCATTAATTGTCAGCTCTGCCACTTAACTTCTTTGCATTTTCCATGAAAGAAAATCAGGAGAGAGAGAGATGCGGGACTGAATGAGCAAGCTACATCTGTGTTATAATAAAGCAGTAGAAATTCCATTAGGAATGAAAATGCAATTGAGCTTAAAAATGCCAGTGCCCAAGTGGCTTTCCCTGGGTGCTCCCCTTGTGCCCTGAAGGATCAAAGCCAGCTCCTGGGGCAGTGCATGGCCCTGCACTGGGGCCAGTAGGGGCTGGAGTATCCCATGGTTTTCTTCCTCACCATTACATGGTAGTAGAGAGCTGCACAGTTCATAACCCAGTAACTGCTCATTTTTCCCCTGCCTGTCCCATTCTGCTTTTTTTGGCCGCATTGCTTTTGACAGAAGGGTCTAGGCAGTGTGTGAAGCTAGTTTCGTAACCAGCTGGGCAGACTCAGTTCAGTCTTGGTTAGTGTGATACTTCTGTTGTCGTTACAGCCTTTCAGAGCTGTAGGATGTGATCCTCTTGAATATCGTCTTGAATGAGTATAAGACATGGTGGTGTTAACAACTGCAAGAGACCTTATGCTCAGATGCTCCTCTTGCAGCCCTGACTAGGGCTTCCCCGCAGAAAACATTTTCCTCAATGTTACCAGCTTGCAAACCAGTCTGTGCAGCTCAGGGAAGGAAACGCCTGCTGCCTCTCACTGACCCTTCATCTTAGACTGAGTTCTGGGTCCACAGGGACTGGGCCAGCACCCTCACATAGAGATTGCCGCTTCCTCCTGTTCTTCAGAATATAGAACCATAAGCTACTCTGTTGCTCTTAGGCAAGTTTTCAGACACAAGGATGTAGTACCAAGCACATACTGCTGTACCATTACAGAGGTGTGAAGACACAAGCAAAACACTATGTTGTTTTTCTTAAATTGCTGTTAGGTTCTTTCAACCAACAAAAAAAAGCTGTCAGGTTGCTTACACAGGTATCATGACCAGTATCCCATATTTAGGGATCCTGGATCTTTGCCCAGAGTATGTTATTTATGAAGAGGCTGTTGATGCAGTTGTATGCGCATCCTTAAATAACTCCCTGGGGTGCCGTTCAGCTTCATGCCTTCCCTCTGAGAGTATCCTTTAGTTCATCAACATCAATAATGGATCAGTCAGAACTGCTGACCTCTTCTCCTGGGTTGGGAAAGGATGCTGTTGTGTGGCAGCAAGGCAGAGGTACGGCCAGAAGGTAAATGGCGTTGGTTAACAGCTGACCTGGTATAGTCAGCACTTCTACAAACTGATGGAACAGAAGACAAAGCTTTTTTAAACACACAAAAGACATGCCATACGGACACGTACTCCGACACCCATACTTTTATTGTAAAGGATAATAAGGCAGACTGTGTCTTTCTAGGTTTTGTTCAATACCAAATATAACAGCAACCCAATGACATCAGGAGTGAGTGCTCCCTGGCCCAGATTTTACGGACATTGTGATAACTTCTTATATCTGAGTTTCAGCCCCAGGAGGAAGACTGCTGTGTCTGGTAAAACATCAAATATCCATTGAGAACTGATGAAATCATTGTGATGCCAAAATGGAGCCTTGTTTTTCTTCAGAATATAGAACCATAGAACCATAAAACGGTTTGAGTTGGAAGGGACCTTAAATATCATCTAATCCAACCCAACAACCTCTCTGGACAACCTGTTCCAGTGTCTCACCACCCTCATTGTAAAGATTTATTATTTATATCTACTCTGAATCTGCCCTCTTTCAGTTTAAAACCATTATCCTTTTTCCAGGCACTGCGGGTCCTGATAAAAAGTCTCTCTTCATCCTTCTTATAAGCTCCCTTTAAATATTGAAAGGCTGTAGTAAGGTCTCCATTTAGCTTTTCAGCTCTGAATATTCAGAGTCTAATTCTTCAGTCCTTTCAATTATTTCAAAACCTGAGCAAGTTCAAAATAATTCTACATTTGCATTACTGTGTTGTCACCACTGTCTGTGGTGCCAGGCTGAGGATAATCAAAACCCTGGGCTGAAACCTGATTTTGAGAGTTCTGTTCCCAATGGTGTGCCCAGTGTCATAAGCTGGTTTTGAAGAAAGCAAAATCAGTGGCCATCCCATTGTCCTGCATGCAGGTCTTTCACAGCAGGTCAGAAGTGGAAATCACTTTAACCTTCCCGCTCTTCACAGACTCTGGCTGGCTCAGCCTCCAGTGCTCCCCACGCTGCACCGTGCTCTTTCAGCAAGGCAGGTATTACTAAGTTGAAACCCAACTTTGAACAGCAGGTTTGAAGGTTTGATGCATCAGTTGGTGTCTCCTAACAGAGGTGCATGAGTGAAACCAATGCTTTAGCCCTTGCCTTCTCCTGATCATCCGTATAGCAAATTATTCTGTGATAACACTTGTGTATTCGTGGAGCCTGGACTGTGTTTGTTACCCTTACTGCTGTCACGTTTCATCTTTGCATCATTTAGCCAAATTGTTTCGATTACAGAAGAATAGATGTTCTGTTGGAGGAAGGAAGCTGCTGCGTTGGCCTCGGATGATATTCGTCTAAGCGAGGAGAGGATGGAGTAATTGTGCTGAGGTGGACACCAGCAGCCATGCCAAGAACAATATTATTTGCATTTGAAGTTATAGTATCTAATGGAATCAAGAGTAGAACCAGTTTTTTTCTAAACTCATTTGAAGGTTTGCCAAAGGGGCGATTTATAGCTTCCTAGGAATAATGAGCAGTTCAGCTGTCTTGACCAACATGAGGTCATGCATGTTGCAAACTGACAGAAATATTTTAGAACATCTTGCTACAGTTCCTGTTCCACAGAAATGTTTGTCAAACAGCTCAGGGAATCAAAAGGGTTTTAATCTATAAATTTCATGTCAGAGTAATTGTACTTTTTTTTTTCCACTCTGAACTTGGATAACTTGTTTCATACTGCCCTTGATTTAAAACATTTGGAAGAGGAGGATGGGAGTTGTCATTTTTGAATTTTTTTTGAAAAATCTCAGGAACTTCATAAGTTATTTGATTTATAGTCTAGTGTAAATATCTTACTAGCATGCGGGTGCTTTTGAAACTGGAAGTGGTTAAGCTTAATCTCAAGAAAGTGATAAAATTTAAAGCACTTATATGGAATTGGTGGTATTTTGTTACCTGGGATATTTGGACATAGTTCTCGCACCATATGGAAAAAATAGAGCTGAAATCTAGAGTTGCAAATAAAGTAGGGGGAAAAAAAAGGACTATATCATTGGAAGAATATTTAGAGGTCCTGGGGGGGAGTTTGATAGAAAGGATGTATCATTTTGTATTTGTGTTATTGTACAAATTGCAGTCCAGATGCTCCGGTACCGGGGCCAAGCATGCTGAGTGCTGTGCGTTCAACTGCGTATAATTTAGAGACAGCTCCAATCAAGCTGACAATAGACCAAGATAGCAGGGAGAGTGCACACAAAGGTGATGAGAGCTGTAGACACGAAAGGTCAGATCGCACATATTTGAGCACTTCATGCATCTTCCTTTTTCCTCTGTGCGTGAAAAAGGAAGAAAAAGTTTGATGTAAAATATTCAGATGAGGAGGAGGACGAGGGGCCAGGTCAGAGGGTAGTCACGGTAGGCTAGCTACTCTCCTGGTGATGCCAAAAGTAGTTTGGACATTTGGATGACTGATCTTAGCATTTAAGCAGAACATGTGCTTGGCGAAACAACGGCCCCTGAGGTCAGCACGGAGATCATCTTAGGTCTGGCTGGAGACTGGATTGGAAAAGGGTACGTGCTTGTGCTCCATGTGCGTACACACACACACACACACATATATATATATGCATGAATCACAGAATCACAGAATGTTAGGGATTGGAAGGGACCTCGAAAGATCATCTAGTCCAATCCCCCTGCCGGAGCAGGAACACCTAGATCAGGTCGCACAGGAACGCATCCAGGCGGGTTTTGAATGTCTCCAGAGAAGGAGACTCCACCACCTCTCTGGGCAGCCTGTTCCAGNTGTGGCTCTGCGCTGGACTCTCTCCAGCAGTTCCCTGTCCCTCTTGAACTGAGGGGCCCAGAACCGGACACAATATTCCAGATGCGGTCTCACCAGGGCAGAGTAGAGGGGGAGGAGAACCTCTCTTGACCTACTGACCACCCCCCTTCTGATACACCCCAGGATGCCATTGGCCTTCTTGGCCACGAGGGCACAGTGCTGGCATGCACATAGCTTTAGCTACCTGTCAGTGTTAAAAAGGGGTTTTGTGAAATACAGTTGTAGAAATGTTGGAGTAAAGAGAGGGAAGCAAGATGCTTGATGCCTTGAGAGACAAAATGAAAAATCATCAGAGACTATGGAAGGCTGAGAATTGGGAAGAAAAATAGTCATGGTGCAAAGCACAGCTAAACTCTCAGGTGATCTGCCAAATGATGACAGCACGGAGATCTCCCCTTGCCTTCCAAAGGGAAGCTGGACACTCTTGGGAGTGCTGTGCCTCTCTCAGCTGCTGTGTTGCAATGCCAATGGGCACCACGATGGGTGACACTACCTTTGTCCCATGCCCATCAAGATAGCTCCAAGTTCCTCTGTTGAGCTCCAGAATAAGCTGCCCAAGCTCCAGCTGTAGAGTCCCCAGCACAGGAAGGACATGGACCTGTTGGAGCGAGTCCAGAGGAGGGCCACAAAGATGGTCAGAGAGCTGCAGCACCTCCTGTACAAGGACAGGCTGAGAGAGTTGGGGTTGTTCAGCCTGGAGAAGAGAAGGCTCTGGGGAGACCTTATAGCAGCCTTCCAGTGCTGAAAGGGGGCTATGGGAGAGATGGGGAGGGGCTCTTAAGAGATCAGGGAGTGTAGCAATAAGATGAGAGGTAATGGTTTTAAGCTGAAAGAGGGTAGGTTTAGATTAGGTATTAGGAGGAAATGTTTTCCTGTGAGGGTGGTGAGGCAGTAGCCCAGGTTGCCCAGAGAAGCTGTGGATGCCCCTTCCCTGGAGGGGTTCAAGGCCAGGCTGGATGAGGTTCTGAGCAACCTGGGCTAGTGGAGGGTGTCCCTGCCCATGGCAGGGGTTGGAACGAGATGATCTTTAAGGTCCTTTCCAACCCAAACCATTCTATGATTCTGTGGGTTGAAGTCCATCAGTGGCCTCGCAGGGTGGATGGATTGCGGCAGCAGTGTGGGATAAACAAAAGCAGTGCAAATTCCTCAAATGGGAAATGGAGGCTCACACAGATTTCCCGTGGGATGCTCTGTGTTTACCTGCATGTTTAGTTGTCTTCAAGTGGTGGTTGTATAATTGGAGGAGAGCTTACTGTTGTTTTTTCTAGCGTGTTTCACTGAGATTGCAGATTTCTTATTTATTTATTTCTTCTTTATTTAAAGGAAAACATTGCCTTTCTCTGTAATATTTTATCTGAGGGGTATCTGAATGTTTTGTAAGCATCTCGAATGGCCCATAGTGCTCTGAAGCAGGCATATGTTACATCTTATTAAGCAGCTATCAAAATAGTGGTTCAGAAGCCAGGCCTCTTTGTCCTGGATTAGATGGGAATGAGCAGAGAGCATCTGCTCTAGAAGCTGCTGTTGATGGTTCCTTTCTACAGAGCTTTGGTAGAAGATGCATACAAGGACAGATGAATGGTGCAGTGGATAAATTATCTCTGGTAAGGTCAGTAGCAAAACTGCTCTTGGTTTCATTTGGATTAAGCTTCCATCCAAGCAATCTTCTTGTGAAGCAGCTAGTTCTATGGCTTAGGCAGTGGTTTTTGTGGTGTTCAATCAAATGCAGCCATCAGCAATCATCCATGAACTGTAATCCAGCTCCAGCCTACATCTGGAGCAACCTCATTTGTTGGAGTGGCAACAGCAAATGAGATACAAATTGTGGAGAATCTTCCACCCTCCAACACACAGCACGATGCAGCTTGCGTGCAAGCAGTAAGTGCACAAGCCTCATTTTCTGTAATTTACTGGAACTTCAAAAGGAACTTAGTGCTCTCTGTAGATGCAAACCCAAATTACGTGCAACCACAATTCACATGACCAGCTGCCTGTACAATGGGAGAAGTCTCCAGACATTGTAAAACTGACTTTAAAAACTGTATTCTCTTAATGTTTTGGATCACATTTAAACCTTAAAATTGCCTTGATCGTTGTTCTCAGACGTATTTACTAGCCTGAATTGAGGATGAGGGCTGGTTTTTATAGACTTTGGAATGCAAGCATTGTAATTTATGCTGAATTCTTCCTGTCTAGTGCAAACATCATATTTGGGAGAAACGTGTGCCTGCAGCGTCACAGAAACTGCCATCCTCTGACAGAAATACTGGGCTTTGTGCTTGGCACACCTCCTGCAGAAAGTGATTTTACTCTGCTCCCCCTCCTCACCAGGTGAAAGAATAGCATCCCCCCCAGCTGAGACACATAGCCACGTGGACTACGAGCTTCTCATTTCTATCCTGGACTAGCTCGTTTCATTCATTAATTGGCATAAAAAGGTGTGACGAGTAGGTGTAAAACAGATGTGGAATGACACAGGGAGGCTGGGAATCGTGTAGGGGAGGCACCAGGGTGTCTTTTTTTCCTTGTGAGTTGGGAGGGCCAATCTACTGGGATCTGTGTGCTGAAATCACAGGCAATGTTGTGATAGGGGGGTTGAGAATTTGGGGTTCACCTCAGGAATCTGCCCATGTGCTTGGCCATAGCACAAAACCCGATGTCCTCATTACTGCTTGCTCCATCAGACCTCTCTTCTCTACCAAGTATTTTGCTCTATGTGAAGAGGCAACCAGTGAGTGCTTTGTGTTTTAGGCTCATCTGGGCAGAAACAGTCTTTTACTCTGTTGTTTGCATGTGTGCTTGCACCATGTGTCCCACCCCGTTGGGGATTCTGTGCTGCTCCTAATAATTTCTCAGGATTTCTCTGTTTTTTTGCCTGTGGCACCAAGTTTTTCTGTGGCATGGCAGTCCTATTCTCCATACAGTGATTTTACTCTTGTCCTTTACAAGCATGATATGTCTTTCAGTAAAGACATTTGTGAATCTAATAAATAATAATAATAATATTAATAAAAGCCAGCCTAATCTATTTCTCACTAAAGCCGAAGAAATATTCCCATTAGCTTGGCTAGAACTCTGTGAGGAAATTAATATTGCTTTTGTGGCAAGAAGCAAGGCATTGAATTTGGCCCAAAATTTGAGTTTCTTAAAAAATAGCTATATTTTCTCACCTCTTACTTGGCCATAGTTGTGTATCTCCACCTTTCCTATCAATAGAGCAATGATGCTATTTTTAACCGTCTGTGGAGTTCATAGATCCTTCACAAAGCCAGCCTGACAAACCAGCTGTTCTTGGGGGAAGTTTGTCTAGTTCAGCTTTAAAAATCTGTTTTTCTCAATGCAACAGGATCTTATTTGCAGACAAAACACATGTCATTTCTAGCATATGCATTTTTTTTTTCCTGTGGAGGAAAAATTTCTGCCCTGGAGGCTGGCAAACTGTGGGAAACAGTGGTGAGTTCTCTGCTAATTTCAGAATAGAGCTGTACCCCTGCAGTCTGCAATCACAGTGCAGAGCTTGAAGAGCTTTACACTGAGGTTCTTCCTATGGATTAGTGATTAAAACCCTGAAGACATTTGGTGTATGAGTTTTATTTATTAAGGTAACGTGAGAACAGCATGGCTTAGTTTCTTCTTGTCTATCACCCTGTCACATCCTGCCCATCACATGTCCATCAGGGGTGTCCTCATCAGGAAAGCCTTTACTTCTGTGAGTTAAACCTGTAATAGGGACAACTTACGTTGTAATTGAATTAGTGGACCTCATTAAAGATGGTTCCTCAGGAACTGAAACAAACATGAAGTTGAGTTGCTTAATTATCTTATCTTGGAGGTTTTTTTATCGTTCCCATGTTCTGTGGGAGAGGAACAAGGATATGACCAGATTAGAAATCCACAGTTGTATCACTTTGTAACAAAGGGGATGGTGAAGAGTGCAGGATTTTTCAGCTACTGACTTTGAACCCAGAAAGAGGCCCAGACACTATGAGAAGAGTTTTTGTCAATCATGGGCAACAACAGATTTTCCCAGCAATAAATGCTGAGAAGGCACATTGCGGAATCTTTCCAGGTTTCAGAGTAAGACTCTCAGAATAGTCTTCCACATACCCCAGAGCGTCATGGGTTTGGGTTTTTTCCAAGCTTAAGAGCACACACACCTACAAATTAAAGATAATAAGAAGCTACAAGACATTTAAGATGAGAAAATAAAGGATTACCCCTCTGATGTGCCTCCTTCCCTCTTTTTATGCAAGTAATATTTTCAATACAGCTTTTCCAGGGTGGGATGCAGTGCAGGACAGTGCCTGCAGCAATCCATTCACACTGGCATGGGAAGCTTGAGCAGCTGAGAAGGAGCACTGTGAAGAGGGTTATCAAGTCAGCTGGAGCCAAGAAGGCCACAGTAGGATCTGACCTTTGTAGAAATGTTTTTCACAGTGTAGAACATTGGTGTTTTCTGCTGTCACTCTCTGCTGCCCAGCCCCTGCGTACAGTCTCGGTGGGGATTAGTTTAGCTTCTGGTGCTGACCCCTCGCGGGAGGAGATTTTGCTTGCAGATAGTCAAAATACGTCCTGGACAGGTGCAAGACACATTACAGGAAAAATCTGTATGGAATATAGTAAGTTCCCTGACTGTTAGAACTTCCCTAGCATGGCTGTTAATAATTATAAAGGAGAAGTGGATTACCTGTGCCTGCTCCCGCAGCCTGCGGTGGTAATCCCTGTGTGTCTGTATTTCCCCTGTGTCCCTTTCCAGCACTTTGCTCTTATCAGACTGGGAGGTTCCCTGTTCCAGGGACTGTTTCCAAAGGGTTGGGAGATGCTCACTGATCCTTGTTTACTCAGACTGCCAGGACAGCTTTCAATTGTGTGGATCGGGGACTGTGGTCCCAGATGGCAGGCTCAGAACCACAGCCAGAGTCCTGGCATCATGGAGGGCAGTGGCCTGGGACTGTACAAACTGTATAAACTCCTTGGTCTGGCCAGGCAAGCCTCCCCACAGCCCTCCCTGTGCTGTGGCTGCTAGTTGCTATCTAGGGCACGGAGATGTTGAAAGATGCAGTAAGCCAAGACTTTGCTCCAAAAGGATGCTGAGCAGCTGGAGGTGGTCTGAGCCACAGAGGACTCTGCGTGTTCTGAACTAGGTGAGGCCTAATTCAGCCCTTGATTAAACCCCCACTGCCAGTTTCCTGATACCCTAGGAACTACCATTTTGTGTCTTTATTCCCACCTATACCTACTATCCTCTATGAGTAAATTGTAAAGCTAAGCCATGCTAGCATCCCTCCTGCTTGTGTTCACTGGGTGAAGCACCCCCTTCTCCCTGCTGGAGAGTGCAGGCAGCGATAAAACTAATCGTTATATTTGAATTGGCTTTGCCCTTCAGTTTCGTAAATGAGCTTTTATGAGCTTCAGCTGCAGAGAGGGAGCTGCCACATAGCAGACTTGGTGCTGTCAGTGATAAGAAAACAGATGAATTTGGGGTTCTTTGCAACAAGCCTTTTTCAGCACAAAACCCTGTGCTTAGCTCCTACGTAGCGTGAAGCCTTGTGGGCAGCTGATATTTTTGCCTTTGTTTTTGGGTAGTGACATAGCATCTGCCCTCTCCATGACAACTCATTTCCCACACATTTAAAAATGAATCAGAGCACCTGGCTTTAGCTCCGCAGGGCTGTGGCTCACCATCTAATCGTTAGACCTTTCAAGACCAGAAAAAGAGTGGAACAATATGGCTTTCAGGCAGTCTTAAAAAAAAATCCAACCCTAAAAGCTTTAATCTTAAACATAGCAATACCTCAGTGAATTCCAGCTTTTGATCTGGGGCAGAATGTGTTTCCAAATTCATTTCACGCTGTGGTGTTTCAGTGAATATAACCACTTCACCCAGGGGTCCTACTCCTAGACCTTCCGAGAAACTTCAGAAAGCAGCCTTCAAAGTTAGGGCAGGAAATTTCTGCTCCGCTCCTGACCCTGCTACAGAGACACTGAATGATGGACCAGCTCTGTCCTTAAAATGGAGATTTAACTGGTTGTAAAGGCAGCGATTTCCTCATCACATGTGGTTGCAATTGCTCCAGTATGAAGATGCTAATACTGGTATAGCTCCTTCGGATGCAATAAATGCAAAAGTGCAGTGAGCTAGAGATGTTTTATATTCGTATGATCATGCTTACCCTTGGACTGTTAACAGCACAACTGTGGTTGTGTTTAAACAGTTTAATCTGTTCTCGCAATCAAAAAACATCCATTCATGTGTGTAGATCTCCGAATTATTTAAATTTTGTGTTCAGTGTCTTGCATTTGCTGTGTCTTGAAATAGTGAGTTGGCACTGGATACCAGGATCCCGGCACTATGCAGACCTAAAAACTAGCCAGAATTTAAGCAGCGAGCAGAGTTGTGCCTGAAGTATACACGGACGTCCCTCCCAGCCCAAGTTACACAGCCAAACCACTCTCCAACCCCATGCTCCCTTTTAACCCAATTCAGTCTTATTACTACATTAATTCCCAATAGCATTCCAAGAGGTTTCCCAGCACATTGCTGAACACTTTTCAGCCTGGTGAGTTCCTTCTAGAACGAGAAAAAAAAAAACCCACAGGACTGAAAGGTGAGTGCCCAAATAACAAGTACTTCACGTTCATGCAGCTGCAGTTCCATCACAGCTCTCACGCTGCTTCACCCCTGGGTGAAGGGGAGCTGGATGCTCCTGGCCATGTGGGGTTGTTGGAGACGTCATTGGGGCACAGCCCTACCCACTGGAAAAAAATAAGGGGGGTGCTACTAGTGGACATGCAGACTGCTGTTTCTCTAAGGTGTCATGGTAGTATTTTGAATAGAAATGAGCTGAAATATTGAATTTTTTTTCTCGTATTGAGTGTGGGATCGTTTGATGAAACAGTGAAACCTTTCACTGTTTTAGTGGGTGGAAAATAGCTGAAAGGCCTGTATTTTCTTATTGAAAAAATACCACAATAAGATTTTTAGTGGCTGGGGTCAGCAACGCCTAGAGTTCTCTGTTTCTGCCTTTTCTATCTCTTTCAGAAGAGTGACCACCACTGGTTTACTTTTTTTGCTGAGCTTTATTTCTGTTCCAGGGGATGAGCAGGGGTCAGGTCTGTGACCAACCTTTGATGTGACTCTCTCTAGAGAAGCAAGCAGAGTATTTAGTGTGAAATATTTCTGTCTCCCGTTATCTATCCTCCATGTTCAAAGGTCACAGGAACTAAATGGTTTGAAATTGTATCTTTCTTTTTCTGTTCGTTGCAGATAAACTTTGACATTTGCAGTAGCTGCATTTTCCCTGCTGTGATACAATATTGTCAGTGTAAAGCCAAATACTGACGTCGAGCTGATGTCCAGTGTTGATCTTAGTCTAGTATTTCAAAAGTCTCCAGTCTGGAGAATACAGATGGTTGCAAGTTTTCTGATGAGAACATGTTGTTTTGTTGGGGTTTTTTTCAATTCAGAAATGATGACTCACAAAAAACTCGAACTTTATCTTGTGGGAATGTACCAGTTCTGCTGTGAAACTCATTTGGGGGAAGGCTTCTCAGGTCCAGGAAGGAAATTGGGTCAGAAATGTCAGGCACTTCAGCAGAACCAGCCATGTCCTGGGTACATCATTCACCAGTGACCACAGAGACCTCGATGGTGCTTCTGGGTTTGACAGGAAAATCTTGACCTCCTACCTCCTGCACAACTGCTGAGTCCTCATCCTGGCTGGAAGAGGAATGACCCCACTCTGCCATGTTCCTGCATCAAAGATTTAGAAAATACATGTCTCTATTCTGATACAGAGCAGAAAAAAGCTATGAAAATGGTTGTGGGATAAAGATTGTTTTCTTCTCAGATTTCTTGGAGGCTGAATATCTTTTCTGAACTATATGCAGACCTTTTTTTT
>VZTO01022460.1:0-16783 GCA_013400615.1 Syrrhaptes paradoxus
CTATTCATATGGATTGGTGGCATAGGAAGGAGAAGTTAATGAGTGAATTCAAAGTTCCAGGTTGATGGCATTACTTTGTTCTTTCTGGTAGATAAATCACATGACTTGTGCAGTTATACTGACAATCCTTTTTCACATTAAAGAGTCAGACCTTCAGACAGTATAAATGTGAGTCTTATAAGGGCTGGGCATGTTAAATGCATCAAGCTTTGTGTCTTCTGTTACACTTTCTGTAAAAACTTCCTTATGCTGACAGTAATAAGCATTTTATAATGCAATAGAGCTTTTAACAACTTCACTCATATGAATATGCATTTTTAAAATTAGCAATCCCTCTGTTAAGTATGGCTGTGAAATATTAAGTAAGGAAGGAAGTTGTTACAGAAGATACATTCTGAGCCATTCTAAAAGTGTAACTGATATACTCAAATACTTAATTATTGAAATTCTTAATGTAGGATATACAACTTGATAATCTAGGTTTTCTTTTCATAAATAGAGATTTTTATTATTCTATTTTAAATCCTGAATCCTTCCATAGTAACTCAAATAGTTAAGCTATTGAAGATCTGCTTTGGCTTTCAGATGTTTAATGATACTTGGCATGTCAAAATGCAGTGTAATTATAGTGTTGAATAGTTGTGCAACTGAGTTTTTGGAAGAATAATATCTGATTATTTTAATGTGTAATCAAATAGCTACATGCTTGGTGGATATTTATAGGTTTTACTCAAGGGTAATAACCTGAGATTGAGGACCTCTTCATAATATATCCTAGTAGAAATGGTAATTGTTCAAAGAATCACAAACCAACCTTTACAAGTCACTGCAGGTCTTGTTAAAACAGAAGCTGTATTTCATAACATATCAAACATGATGTATATTTTCACAGTAAATGTTTAAATTATCAAACTTGAAGTGTATTGGTACTTAAAATATTATTTGAATTTTAAACCATTAAGTCCTATAGGGAAGTAATCATGCTCGATTTTTTTGTTTTAATTCTATAGGTTGCAGTGTAACTGGGTGTATTTTAATAATGTGCTATACCAATAATTTTGTACTCCAAAATTATTGGCTATAGGGCTGTGTTCCTTTCTCAATTACTAAAATACCAATAATTGTGAAATAACTAAATATTCAAAAATATATGGAAAAACAATGTTCTGTATATCCACTGTGGTCAAATTTCTTCCCAACTACTTTTGCTACATTTCCTCTATAAAACTATATATTTATTATTTTAAAATTAGAAAGAAAGTTTGNATAGTAAAATATTTTAGTTTCCAAATTCTTTAAAGCTTAAAATCACCCAAAATATGTCCCCCCTACCACTGACTATGCTGGACATCTATCAGAGATCAAAAGCTGTAAAGTCTATAAAAATATTTTTCATCTGCAACTCAATATTTCTTGTCTTTTTTTTCTTTTTTCTTTTCTTTCTCTTTTTATTTTTTTAGACCCCCACCCCACCCTGCCTCAAGCATTTCCACTTCTAGAAACCATATCCTTAGATATGTTGTGTCGTCTTTGTTCCTATTTAATTCATTTTCATGGCTTGGCATAAGTAACTAATTAGATGTTACAATCAGTGTGTAAAGTCAGAGAAGGGAGTAAAATCGAGCTCACTTTCTCTCTATGTTGTTTTTCCGGGCTAATTAGAGTAAAAACTAGTAAAAGTGTGTGTTTCTCAGTTAAAGAAGAGGTCTGTCTCTGATATACATAGAACAGCTTTGTTCATTAAAGACGTGCCATTTTTACACAGTTGCTTTTTGGAGTAGAATTGCACTTTAAACACTAGTGAAAAAATACTGTGCATTAACAGTAAAGCATTAACTTGCTAGTTTCAAAGCAAAAGTTCTGCATATTGCTTACTCTAAACAGTGCTTTAGAGAACTTTTTTTTATGTTCTACTATTACACTTGTCATGATTTTTTGAAACATTTATGATGCAGCTTAGTCTTGACTAGTGACAAGCCAGCAAATGATTTTTGAATTGAGATTGCTGTAAAGATTTACGGTTTCCTCCTATTCATACATGCATCTTGTTTTAAAACTTTTCATATCAGAGCAATTCTACGTCATGGTTAGAAGGTCTTTGCTCATATAAAGTCACATTATATAAAGCAGTAGCACAACAAATATGCTTGAGTTGATTGCTTATAATTGACTATACTGACTATTAAATGAGACTGTAATCTTTGTGTCACCTCTCAGAGCACAGAGAAGAGCCGTCATATTGGTCTTGAGATTTGTCTGTGTCAATCCACAATATCATTTCAAAGACATTTAGAAAATCTGTAGGTTACATTCTGAATGTGAGGATTTAGCCTTTTGTAATTAATTTCATGCTTTATCATCTGAGACTGTAATGGTTAATGGACGTATGGCACACTGATTCAGTTTTGGGGCTTTTTCTTCCTTTGAATATATGCTTTGTATGTTCCTGAGTCTCATGAGACCAAGTCTGAGCTGTCAGCATTATTTCAGGAAATATATGTTATCTTTTTTTTTCTCTGTTGTGTGAAGTCACTTAGCAGGTGCAAAAAAGAAGTCACTGGCATCATGTGGCAGAGGGCTGGGTATAAGGGGAAAAGACAGGAAGACATCAGAAAGCCGTTACAAAAGCTCTTATTTTCCAGGTTACAGTGTGTCAATATTTTGGATATTTGCGTAATCATCTTTATGTCATGGCAGTATCATGTATTTTAGTAAGAGGGATTTTATTTTTTTTTTAAGAGGTGGCTTTTATTTTACCCATTAACAGTAGTATATTTTTAGGAAGAGGGTAATACAGATCTGTGCTTGTTTAGATGTCTGTGTTTAAGGGAACTGAGAGTTGGTTGGGATCATATGCTCTGATGAGGTGGTTTTACTCAAGGAAAATGGATCGTGCCCATTCCAATGGCAGATAGCAGACAACCATTGAGAAATTAAAGAAATTCATTTATGCGTGAAGATGTAGTAGTGAGGCTTGGATAGCAAATAGGTTTGGACCTTATTTAGTCAGAATCTGAGGTGCAAAAACTCTGAAACCTGTGTTCCAAGCAAGGGCAGATTTGGAAGCAAAATAAGACTTATTAGGAAGAGAGATAGACCAAGCTGTGGATTTGCTCAACCTCTTCAAAATGGATATTGGATGGAAGCAGAGAGCCTATGGAAGAATGGAAAAAGAGGTACATCAGCCAGGAAGACTAACATTAGAGGTCAGAGAAGCATAGGATTAAAAGGACGGTTGAATAACACTCGAGTTACATCTTGCAAAGCAAATTTAAGGGTACAATGGAAGTGTTCTTCAGCAATGGAAACAGAAAGAAACTTCAGAAAACAAGGGGTGCATCATCCAGTAAGGGTGAGGTGAAGACAAAAGGTCATGTAGATTGAGCGTGGAAAATTAATACCGAATGAGCTGCCCCAGATTTCAATAGCAGTGATTGAACGAGGGCAGCGTTTTCCTTAGACTGAACAGGAACACCACTTTTAGTGTCTGAATAGAGCACAAGGGTTACTTTTTGCTATATGACATTTCTATTTATATATTCTAATATGGAGTTATTGACTAATAATCAGTTTGTGATATTCTGTCCTTTGCATATCCTTTTCTCCTGGAACTGCCGTACTGCTGATCTGTCCCTTGAGTGGCTAGGTATGCTGCAGTTCTCTTTCTTGAAGCGTAGCATATGTTTTCAGGCTGATGCCTTGTCTGATAAAATTGTTCTGAATTATAAGTGTTCTTCAGCATACTAGCATAGCATTGTTTGCTATTAACGATGAATGCAAGAAAGATTGTACCAAGGTAAGGCAATTTCTTTCAGTAGCATATTGCTGTGGGGATTACACATGATATACTCAGGAGGTACTTTCGAATTTGTGATTGAAATCTGATTGCAGCACATTAAAGCTTTTACAGTACATTTATTTATATACAAATGTTTTCTTTTTATCTGGCATTATGAAGAAGAAATAGTAATAATACAGTTTTATTGAAATGTACCTGCCTCTAATCTGGTATTTGTAACAGTAATCTGGAGAAAATATATCTCTACTATAATGGAAATTTAAGCAGCTTTAAGTATCAAATTTGTGTGTGTGTGTACAGGAGAGGGAGGAACATGTAACAAAATCTTCATAATGTCTTGATTTCATTTTACACAGAAATTTATACAGACATTTTACTCTGATAGGTTTCTAAATCCTCTACCCTTTTTCAGGAATAAATCGTGTTCATTCATGCTGCATAGGGTGGCTTTCTAAGCTTTAGTTACCAGCCTTCTTCCCCTATCTTCTGTCCCTCCAGCCTTCGTCCCACACCTTCCCTACCTCAGATATCTTGTTTCCTTGAAAATGTTGTTGAAAATACTATCATAGTTATGTAAATGGAAAAGGTTTCAATATTACTTAATCTTGTTTTGGTGAACAAGATTTGTTTTGAGAGGTAAGGTAATTAAAATTAAACTTGTTTTATTGCTTATTGCTCTTCTATATTGCAGTCAGTTGGGTAAGACTCATGTTTTCCAGTGGTGGGATGTTCAATACAGATTCCTAATGTGACATTTTTGTTAAGCTTGCTTTTCTTTTTTTGTGCTTAGCAATGCTAGCTTTAATTCTTTATAATGTTAATAATTTTATTATTTTTATTAACAGAAAATAATTTTGAAAGTGTGAGTAAAAAGTAAGACAAAGCATAAAGCTATCACCTCAAATATAATTTTGAATTTAAACCAGCAGTTTTATATTGTAAAGTAAAGACTGAAGATCTGTGTTTGAAAAGGTACATAGTACTACCACAGTTGCTTTCATGCCCAGTTAAATGTAATAAGTAGTTTTGTTAAATACTGTGCTTGTTTTACAGTGTGTTTTTTAAGGTGACTTCAAATTTACTGCTGGGAAAATCTTTAATGTTCAAAGTAAATTGTTCTGTTGGGTAGTTTTTGATATCCAATAGGGGCAAAACACAGTGATAAAAAAAATAGCTAAATTCCCTAAGGCAAACTTACTTCATTACCTCATTTATGGATCAGTATGCTGAGTTTGAAAAGAAAGGTGATTGCTCTGGAGCAATGCAAATGGCAGAAAATCCAAAATTTTCAGATTGTTTACTTTGGACTTTATCTTAATAAATTGATTAGAATGCAAGCAGATCATACCGCTCTGAGAAATAACATATATTGTTTGCATATCTTTTACCGCTTCTTTATATGATGTAATATTATAGTATATTACAGTACTGTATTTGCCATGCTGAGCTAAATGTTCATGACTTGGATGAATATTAATCAGTGCTGTAAACTATTAACTCTGACTTAATACGTGGGTTGGAATGATAAGTAGGGAGTGCTATGTCGCCACTTCTGACCAGCACTATGTGGGAATTTTTTAAGTGTAAATTGCTGTGCCTGCATGGATTTGGGAAAGTCACAGCTCATTAGCTGCTTCTGTTGAAATGCTGGCTTCCCTTTGTACAGGCATCCTGAAAGAGCCATGGAAAATGCTTTTTCAGGCGGCATTGCCTTGCAAAGAAACAAGATAACACCAGTCAACTGCCTGATAGTATCATGGCACAACAGAAAATAGCTTGTAGGGACTTAATCATCTGCAATAGCAGTATTGGACTGGATTATTTAAAGAAGGTGTTTCTGTGTCAAATGTTTTGTATTTTTCTGATATATGGTAAGAAAAGTGGAGGGTTTTCTTCCTTACTTATATATATTCTTGAAAGATTGTTATTTCCTTCCACCTCAGTGAAATCCTCTTCATCCTCTTGGTTCTAAGATTTATTTTGCTGAATTGTAGATTAAAATGCTTCTGGTAGAAATGAAGTTTTAATCTAATAGTAAAGATAAATTTGAAGGAGAATTTATGTGCACCTCTATGAGTTTAATTGATGTGAACACTTTTAATAGATTGAGAAAGTGGTTTAATTTGTTAATTTGTTGTTTTATTTGTGAGAAATTTCAACTTCTGTTATATTTAATCTATTTTTTTTATTTCCTAACATGTTAACTATATCTATGGCATATTTATGAAATCAAATAGTCAATAAAATAATGTCATTAAGTATAATACCATTTGAAAAAAGTACCTTCCTTAATGAACTATTAATTATTGCAGTTAGCAGTTAAAAACCAGTAAGTCTGCTTAAAGACAAGGTAAAAGTTAGAATTTTCTAAGTCGATGTTCTGTGTATTTACTTATGTTTTGTTGAAGTAGACACTGCTTACATTTCTTTAAAGTAAGTAATTGCCCAATTATGTAATAGCTTGCCGTTTTTTCTAAAGCCATTTAGAATGGGAAAGTAAAGTGTTTCTGTCATTATGGTTTGCTTAAAGTAAGAACATAGTCTAAATGTGAAGATTTTTAATTGCTACAGCATAAACACTTCAGAAAAATGTTTTTTACTAAGGCTTTTTTTGTTCTGCAGTCTCAGTTTGAACTCAGGGTATTCCATATTCGTGGAGAACATGCTGTATCAACTGCTCAGCTTGAGGAAACCATTGCACATCTGAAGAATGAACTTGATAATAAATTAAACAGAAGAAATGAAAAAGCAAAGGATATTGGTGTTTCTACTGAAGATGATAACCCACCAAAGACATACCGAAATGTATGTATACAGACTGACAGAGAAACTTTCATAAAGCCTAGTGAAGAAGAAAACAGAGCTGTGAAAAATAACCAGATAGTACCCAAAAAGCTTAATATTTCTTCTTTGTCACATAATATTTCTGCCCAAAGTGAAAGCAAGGACAATTACAATGTACAGTCTTCAGAAAGTGTCTTATTCTGTCAACCAAAACAAATGCTGCCTCCTCCACCACCACCACCTCCACCACCTCCTCCTCCCCTTCCCGATTCTTCACTACCAGGTTTAGTTCCTCTACCACCACCTTTGCCAGTGGGTCCAACTTCACTGACATCTCAGCTTGGATCTGGTCCACCACTGCCACCTCCACCTTCTGAAGGCTGTAGGAATTTTCAGGCACCACCGCCACCACCACCACTTCCAGGGTTGGGACTTCCTGTTCCTCCTCCACTGCCTGGAGCTGGGTTGCCTCCACCCCCTCCGCCTCCTGGGCCTGGGTTCTTTTTTAATAGCACTTTATCTTCAAACCAAGGTCCTCGAAAACCTGCCATTGAACCTAGCCGTCCCATGAAGCCTTTGTATTGGACACGGATACAGTTACAAGGCAGCAGGTAAAATATATTTGTTTGGACTTACAATTGCTATTTATAGGCTGTGATACAAGAGTACGTATACTATTTAAGACTTAACAAAAAGTTAATGGTCTAGGAATGTATAAAAAAATTAGTGTAGAGGCATGGGATTTTATATGTTTTAAGAAAAAAGTGGAATCTGTTCTAGAAGTCTAAAAATAGATAATTATTTTAAAATATTAAATTGAAATTATATACATTATAAATGAAAATTTTGTGCATTATAACAAAAATATGTCTTTTTAATTTTTTCACAGAAATCCATGTACTTAATGAACAACTCTAGAGACAGGGTGACTTAGTACTAAAGAGAAAAAATGTAGCCAAGACATTAGAAAGATTTTTTTTTTAATCTTAATTAATATTAAAATTTAAATGGTAAAGTATGGTCAGGTGAGAACTTAGAGTTTAATTTTTGCTTCCAGTCACTTCAGGTGACACCATCTTCAGAGGCTATGTTGTGTCATCCTCTATGATTCCAGTTCTAGAAAGAGTTAAACTGGAACTTAACCTCTGTGTGTAATTCTGTCAAAGGAAAAGTAAAGCATATGTAGAAATATATGCAGCTCAAGAACCTGTAGCATGAAGCTTCCATTATGGAGGAGTCTCAGTACTGATACAGACCTCTATAGTTTAAAAAAAAAAAATGAGCTGGCAAAGGGAGCTTGAAGCCTAGAAAGCCAACCATATCCTGGGTTGCACTAAAAGCAGCATGGTCAGCTGGTCAAGGAAGGTGAGTTTCCCCCTCTGGTCTGCTCTTGTGAGACCCCACCTGGAGTATTGCGTCCATCTCTGGAGTCCTCAGCACATGAAGGACATGGACCTGATGGAGCAGGTCCAGACAAGGGCCACAAAAATGATCAGAGGAATGGAACACCTCTCCTATGAGGACAGACTGACGAGAGTTGAGGTTGTTCAGCCTGGAAGAGAGAAGGCTTGGGAGAGACCTTATTGTGACTATTGTGACCTTTCAATATATAAAGGGGGCTTATGAGAAAGACGGAGAAAGACTTTTTACCAAGGACTGTAGTGACAGGACAAAGGGCAATGGTTTTCAACTGAAAGCACATGGATTTAGATAAAGAAGAAAATTTTTACAGGGTTGGTGAGACACTGGGACAAGTTGCCTAGAGAAGCTGTGGATGCAGCCTCATTGGAAGTTGTCAAGGTCAGGTTGGATGGGTTTTTGAGCAACCTGATTAGTGAAAGATGTCCCTGCTCCTGCAGGGAGCGGGACTACATGATTTTGAAAGGTTCTTTCTGATCCAAATGATTCTATGAAAGTAGTCTAATAGCATATAGTGTTGTGTCAAATCTAAAGTTACTATGAAACATATTGTTTTATTGATTTATTTATAAGGATCATTTGGTGAACAGGCATAAAAACCCCAAGTTTTGGACAGTCTTTTTGAAATGATCCCACAGCTTTTGTTTATGTTATCCATTTATTCATCTGGCAGGAGAAAAAAAGTACTCTCATTTACACTTTCTGGGAGAACATGCATACCTTACTGCCACAGTGGTATGTGGTTTCAGTGCTGCTCAGCTGCTCTTTTGGATTTTGGCCAGTTCTAACTTTGCTTCAAGTGTTTATTAATGTAATGTAGAGCTCTGTTAAGAGGGTTGGCTCAGAAAGCATTTTTGGGGTATGCTTAAGCAACACGGACTATTTCTAGTCTAACAAAGAGTTGCTGGAATCATGTAATAAAATTCAGGTCCTGTGTTATGCAAGTAATGAAATGACAGGATTATTTGAGTCTTAAAATTCAAATAATTATTATCTATGTTCAAAATTATTTTAGCATAAGTGCAGTTATGAAGGTGCTAATTTTATTTTAAACATTTTAATAAATGATATTGTGTATGACTTGTCATGCAATATAATAATATATACTCTATGCTATATATACACACTATTTAATACCATATTATATAGTGTGACTATTATATATTAGGAATTATATTACAGATGATTTATTGTAGGTTACTTATATCATTATAAGTCACTATAAATCATTTAAGTATTACAAATTATTTACAATAATTCTTAATATTTTTAAAAATTATTTTTGGGATTATATTTAAACACTGTTAAAGTAAAAATCTGCATTTTAATGTATTTAAATATGAGTTTAATTTTCATTTAAAATGTCTGAATTTATTTTGATGAGAAAGAATAATTATTTTGGTATAACAAATCTTTGTAAGGTGTTAATATTTTATATAAAATGTTTGACAGGAACAAACAGTTCATGAAATGTCAGTTATATTCTTTCGATGGTTCAGAATTAAAGGCATTGAATTATTTTGGAGACAGAAGTTTGAGCATTTTGATTTTACTTTCCCAAAATTACTATTAAACTGTTTCATAGTGAACAAATAGTTGGTCCATAAATAAACCCTATTGTAATTCTTCTGATTGATTCACTGAAATAACAATATTTGTTCTGAAGTACTGCTGGTTCATCAAGCTGTTGCTGAATGCAAGATAAGGTCTAAGTCATAGCTCTCCGGTGAACTGCTGGTCACCAGATGTAATGGTCCAGGATTTTCATGGTCTGCTCCAGAACTGGAAACTTCTTCAAGGGTTTGCAGCTCAGATCAGCAGCTATATGGGACTTCAAAGTTCTTGTTACAGAGCCAGAAAGAATCTTTCTTTCTTCAGTGTGGCAGACGCTATGGCTAATATCAGGGAGACTGAAGCTGTGGAGCTGTGACACAGAATGTGCTGCATCAGTGGATGCTAATGGAAAAATCAGTGTTCCTTAAACATTCACAGTAATAAATGCGTAGTTGATGATTAAATAGAAAAAAACCTAGATTTGAAAAAAAATAGATTAGTAGGTATTGCATTTTGTTGCGTATTACATCAAATAAAACTATGTGTAGTGACATCAGCCATTTGTATTTTATAGGGAGTTTCAACACTTTTTTTTTTAATTGCAAATAATTTCACTGCCTTTTAGTGACATCTGCTGGAAGAAGTGGGCCCACCTTCTACTGATAAACAGACAAGAAGAGCACTCAAAAGTTTTTTCCCACACGTTTTCTTTAAGTATTGAAATTTTGAAACACCACACTTCAAACTGAAGTGCCTTGTTTGCAGCACTACATAATAGTTTCCCCAAATCCAGATAAAGCTACAGGATTGTATAAACAAGTTCCAAAGTGTTCCAAAACTAAATCTGATCATGGAAGGCAAAAAAAGAAGGAAAGATAATCTCAATTTAAAACTTACATTTGATTAAATGAAGCAGAATACTGGTAAATCTCCCAAAATATAGGACACATAATTACTCTGGTTTCTTAGATCTGGAACAAAGATAAATGTGAGCATACATCTGCAGCTAACATGAAGTAAATAAAGTCAGACACAAATGAGCCCAAGTGCTCTTAAAACATGCTAGAAAGAAGTTTGTTCACTATTTGTTGATATTGTTAGGTCTAAGTAGATTACTGGGAATTACTCAAAAAAGCTGCTGTTTAAATACTCGTAGTCCTTGTTGAAGTGGCAGAAATCTCTCAACATATATTTGCAGAAGCTGCGGTTGTAATATTTAGTTGTGCAGAAAACTGTACAATATAAATAATGTATTTGCAAGGTATAGGGAAGGAAAGCTGTTTGTATAACAGCAGTGCATGTTGCTTTCAGTTTTAAATATATTATGGATTTTAATCTATTACGGTTAGACCTAGTATGGTTTTTCATAAATGTTTATTGGAATTTTTTTAATTATTTTTCCCTTTATAGGAAAACTGCTATGCCAACATTATGGGAATCATTAGAAGAACCTGATATACTTGATACTACTGAGTTTGAATATTTATTCTCCAAAGACACCACTCAGGAAAAAAGAAAACCATTATCAGAGACTTATGAAAAAAAAAACAAGGCCAAAAAGGTATTAATTGCTTTTTTGTATTTGGTTGGGGTTTTTTGGGGTTTGGCTGGTTTTTTTTATTTGTGAGTGTCACTGTTTAGTCTTACATTTTAAGAAAACTTCCTTTTTATTTATTGTTGAACGAACAGATAATAGATGGATTTGTAAATCTCATTTTAAAGCAAAATTGGTGGATTGCTGATTCAACCCTTGCTTGAGAATGTGGGATTATTTTTTACCTTGGAAGATTTCTTGCTTTTGAAATTGAAGTTCCACATCCCAATGCGGCAGAAAAAGTATTGTATAGAAGAACTGAATGAAAGTTCTAGTATGTATCTAAAAGTGGCAATATTTCAGGCCACATCTGCCCTTGAACTGATTTGTAATTAAAGGCTGTCATTAGGTTATTCTACCAAATCTATCTTCCATTGAGATTAATTTTGTTAGTTAAATAAAGTCTAAAGCAAGATAGGGCAGTTAGGCATTTTGAATAAGGAATGCCAAACAACTTTTTTCTGGTATAGCTAAAGAGCTGTATTGGAAGGGACAGGACAATCTTGCTTTGATAGCCAAAAGTTTATGTAGCAGCTATGTCATTACTGTAGCGCAGATATTGTCTGCCTCAGACATGATACATTACAGAGAGCGCTTGTACTTGTCAATTACTACACACAGATGGGACAAAGAAGTGGCATTAGTAGTATTTGCTGCAAGAAAAATTCTAGACTGGATAACAGCAATTTATACTGTTTTCGTCAAATAATGTGGTTATATATTAGAAACCTATTTAAATATATGCTGTACTGTAAATCTGTTTGAGTTTACCTGCCTGGAACCACAAGAGGGCACTTTGTATGTTACCTGTGCTATCCACCTTTTTCAGTTTTATAATACCTGTACAGAGATGCACAGCAGTGCAATCAGATCTTTCAAAAAGTCTTTAATCATAAACTTCCTGTATTGTGTCTTAGCACAGTAGTTAAAGAGAAGTGTAAATAAGGCTATGGAATTTATAAAATTCAAACTCACACGGTGCAAAAAGTCAAAAATGAGAAGTGGAGTCAGGATGGGGGTATGCTGGCATTTGTAAATACACCCTACGGAAATAATTGTTACAGTCTTTCAAATGTTAGATTGAAGTTGGATGTTAACATCTTTGTGAGAAATATTTTGACATATTTTACTTACTTTACAAATGCTTTACTTACTTCACAAATGCAAGTATATATCTGGCATGTAGTACTCAGGTGTATCTGTAAATCCCATTAGTTCACATTTTTGATGCCCTCCTTATAAAATGTATTTTTACATTTCATTAATTTACCTCTTTCAGAAAGAATTATCTAATAGGAAATACAAGATTGTAAAGAACTTTGAAGAAGAATGTAACCATTATAATTTTAATGGAGAAATACTATGCCCAAGTAGTTATCTTTGTATTTCAAAATCTCAGCAATTAAGTGAATATACCTATTTCTCCAGGTCTGTGACAGCAAACCAGTTAGAGAATTAAGCCTGTACTCTGAAAGATGAAACTTTTTCCTTGCTGCTTTGTAGACCAACTTACTTGCTACAGCAGCACAATTGTTTAATGATATCTCTTAACTTTACCCAAAATTGAATTGGATAATAGTTATGTAAACTTATTATTTTAAGGCTAGGGATATATTTACTGAAATTAAGGAGAGAAAAAAAAAAAGCCCCTTAGCAGTACTGTGTGAAAATACAAAACTAAATCCCTTAAGAGATAAATTAGGATTTGTATCTATTGCTATGTCTTTAGCATCGTACGAGTCTTGGGATTATGATCATGGTGTTACGATTATGATCATGTCGGGCTTTCTGTGAAAAGTTCAAAAACCCATGGTCAACATATTAAACTTTCCGTCTTTTGGTCAATTTAAAAATTAAATCAGCTTTTAGAATTAAATAGAAATTTGGATTTAACTGAGTATAGAAGCATTTTCTTATTGTATATCCTCTCTTTCCATCTTTCTCTGTTAAATGACTCATAGCAGCAGCTGAATATTTTTACAGTCCTCTTACGTGGTCCTGTGTTTTTACTTGTCTCTCTGAAAGCCCAGATGTCTGCAGGCTGTCTCCAATGGATCACTCTTGCTGGGCTGCAAGTGACACATAGTAGAGAGGCGTTTTATTTACTTACTGGAGGCTTTATTAGTAGATAGTAACAGAAACCTCCTGTAAATTAATGTAAAACTATTGGTACTTCTGGCTTCATTTGTGCTTTCTCATGCTTTTTCTCAACCTTTAACTTTTCTTGCCTTTTGTTCTAACAATTCTTTCTGTCTACTAGGGTTTTAACAACAAATTTTTCTTTATCTCAGTACAGAAATTTGTGCTTGTCTGGTCTTAAGAATGCTACAAGTGTCACAGTGTATGGGATTGTATGGTCAGGTTAAAGATGATTTCTACAGATATTAAGAAACACAAGTGAATCTTCTGTTGTTCATAATATAATTTTCAGATGAAGCTGTGTTGTTTTGTATTTCTGTGTAGATTCCTTTCTCATCTTCTATATAAAAGCCTTCCAGAGCAAGCTATTGCTATAGTGATAGAATCTGCAGTAGTAGTTGTGTTTGGAATAGGTAAGCTATTTTATTTAATAATTCATGTTAGTGCTGACCTGTTCGCTGTATTAAATCTCTTCTCTGCACAAAATTTATCCTATTCCATGCCATCTTACTCAAACTAAGTTTGGCCTTTCTGTAGAGAAATCACAGACCAATAGGTGGTGCAGGGTTGCTTGGTAAAACATGATTACTTAATAATTTTCTCCTTGAATGAGAATTACATCAGTGCCTCACAATCAAGTTTATTATGCAAATGGAGGAGTCTGTCTTTCAAATTAGAGAGGAATTATCTCTCATTTAAGTGGGTCTTCTTTATAAAACTAAGGAGACTTTAACAATTAGTGGTGCATTGAATTAAGACTTCTTTACCATCTATTTACATTTCTCTTGCAGTTCCAAATAAAATAATACTATTCAAGTTATTCTCAGAATTATTATTTTTGTGAAACCAGTCAGAATAATCTGTATGCTTAGTCTGAGAAATGCATGCTTTCATGGAAGGCATCACATTAAGCCTATAGAAATTTCACTTTGTTCTATTCTTAACAATTTGTCCACATAGTAGATATCTTATGGCAACACAGACTAAAATATTCATTGTATGCTGTGCTTTTGTTGTTTACAGCTGATAGACATCTACCATTTGCAGACAGAAATATCTAAATCTTGTCCTACGTAAATGGAATAGACTGTCTGTTTTCCAGTACCATTTGGAAAGTTATGCTGAGAAAGGAAACTTCTGAATATATATTTGCATTCATATGTATATTTATACTAATATATATAATGTACTATATAATTTATAAAATAAATGTTTATAATATAGAATATATTTATACTTGTACATAGACTCAGTGTCAAAATAGGAAGTGTCAAAAATACATTGAGAATTCTGTGGGCATCTATGCTGGGTCTGGCTAGCTTGGTATTTTCATTTATGACCTGGATAATGGAATATCACAGAATCACAGAATACTAGGGATTGGAAGGGACCTCGAAAGATCATCCAGTCCAATCCCCCTGCCGGAGCAGGAACACCTAGATCAGATCACACAGGAATGCATCCAGGCAGGCTTTGAATGTCTCCAGAGAAGGAGACTCCACAACCTCTCTGGGCAGCCTGTTCCAGTGCTCTGTCACCCTCACTGTAAAGAAGTTTTTTCTCATATTCAAGTGGAACCTCCTATGTTCCAGCTTGAACCCATTGCCCCTTGTCCTATCACTGGATGTCACAGAGAAGANCCTCTCTTTCCATCTTTCTCTGTTAAATGACTCATAGCAGCAGCTGAATATTTTTACAGTCCTCTTACGTGGTCCTGTGTTTTTACTTGTCTCTCTGAAAGCCCAGATGTCTGCAGGCTGTCTCCAATGGATCACTCTTGCTGGGCTGCAAGTGACACATAGTAGAGAGGCGTTTTATTTACTTACTGGAGGCTTTATTAGTAGATAGTAACAGAAACCTCCTGTAAATTAATGTAAAACTATTGGTACTTCTGGCTTCATTTGTGCTTTCTCATGCTTTTTCTCAACCTTTAACTTTTCTTGCCTTTTGTTCTAACAATTCTTTCTGTCTACTAGGGTTTTAACAACAAATTTTTCTTTATCTCAGTACAGAAATTTGTGCTTGTCTGGTCTTAAGAATGCTACAAGTGTCACAGTGTATGGGATTGTATGGTCAGGTTAAAGATGATTTCTACAGATATTAAGAAACACAAGTGAATCTTCTGTTGTTCATAATATAATTTTCAGATGAAGCTGTGTTGTTTTGTATTTCTGTGTAGATTCCTTTCTCATCTTCTATATAAAAGCCTTCCAGAGCAAGCTATTGCTATAGTGATAGAATCTGCAGTAGTAGTTGTGTTTGGAATAGGTAAGCTATTTTATTTAATAATTCATGTTAGTGCTGACCTGTTCGCTGTATTAAATCTCTTCTCTGCACAAAATTTATCCTATTCCATGCCATCTTACTCAAACTAAGTTTGGCCTTTCTGTAGAGAAATCACAGACCAATAGGTGGTGCAGGGTTGCTTGGTAAAACATGATTACTTAATAATTTTCTCCTTGAATGAGAATTACATCAGTGCCTCACAATCAAGTTTATTATGCAAATGGAGGAGTCTGTCTTTCAAATTAGAGAGGAATTATCTCTCATTTAAGTGGGTCTTCTTTATAAAACTAAGGAGACTTTAACAATTAGTGGTGCATTGAATTAAGACTTCTTTACCATCTATTTACATTTCTCTTGCAGTTCCAAATAAAATAATACTATTCAAGTTATTCTCAGAATTATTATTTTTGTGAAACCAGTCAGAATAATCTGTATGCTTAGTCTGAGAAATGCATGCTTTCATGGAAGGCATCACATTAAGCCTATAGAAATTTCACTTTGTTCTATTCTTAACAATTTGTCCACATAGTAGATATCTTATGGCAACACAGACTAAAATATTCATTGTATGCTGTGCTTTTGTTGTTTACAGCTGATAGACATCTACCATTTGCAGACAGAAATATCTAAATCTTGTCCTACGTAAATGGAATAGACTGTCTGTTTTCCAGTACCATTTGGAAAGTTATGCTGAGAAAGGAAACTTCTGAATATATATTTGCATTCATATGTATATTTATACTAATATATATAATGTACTATATAATTTATAAAATAAATGTTTATAATATAGAATATATTTATACTTGTACATAGACTCAGTGTCAAAATAGGAAGTGTCAAAAATACATTGAGAATTCTGTGGGCATCTATGCTGGGTCTGGCTAGCTTGGTATTTTCATTTATGACCTGGATAATGGAATATCACAGAATCACAGAATACTAGGGATTGGAAGGGACCTCGAAAGATCATCCAGTCCAATCCCCCTGCCGGAGCAGGAACACCTAGATCAGATCACACAGGAATGCATCCAGGCAGGCTTTGAATGTCTCCAGAGAAGGAGACTCCACAACCTCTCTGGGCAGCCTGTTCCAGTGCTCTGTCACCCTCACTGTAAAGAAGTTTTTTCTCATATTCAAGTGGAACCTCCTATGTTCCAGCTTGAACCCATTGCCCCTTGTCCTATCACTGGATGTCACAGAGAAGA
>VZTO01022460.1:17970-33490 GCA_013400615.1 Syrrhaptes paradoxus
TAACCAACTATCTTGGGCCCCTTTACCTTCAAGTACCCTGTCCCATGGGATTTCCCCTAGCAACTGCTTGAAAAGGCCAAAGCTGGCCCTACTGAAGTCCAGCGTTGCTATTCTGCTCTGAATTCTATTATGGCCACATGAGATCCTGAACTCTACCACCTCATGGTCACTGCAACCAAGGCTGCCCTCAACCTTTACCTGTGTAACAACCAGCTAGTTGCAAGCAGCTTCAAATGTACTGGAGTAGACCCTTTAGAAAGCTCTTGTGTATCAGAGAGAGGGTGAGAAAGACAGGGATAAGCACAAAGGTTAATACATTTAAGGATATTCAGCTACCTAAGAATAAGATGGGGTAAAACCGGCTAACTGAAGTATGGCAGAAAGGATCTTGGGATTATAGTGGCTCACAAGAGGAACATGAGTTGTGAAATTGTGGTACTTCTAAAAAAGGAAAACAAAACTCTGATAGATCAATAGAAGTATTGCTTGCAAGACTCAGACATGTCTCAGTTGAGAACTGCATCTAGGTATAGGTGCTACAGCTCTTCATTAAAAATGTTTACTAACTGTAAAGAGTCAAGAAGAGTGAGAATGATGAAAACTGTAAAAGTAGTCTCTGAGAAAAGAATTGCATTATGATGATTGTTTAGTCTAGAAAAGAGAAGGTTGATTGGAACACACAGTAAGTGTCATCAAGTGCATGCAGCTGCTGCAAAGAAAAATTATTAAAAGCTTTCTAAAAGTAAGGATACCAAAGGAATGCAGAACAATTTTGACTAGGGAAATTGTGTTTCTGTATTGGGAGATCTCTAAGAAAATTTGTTTAGAATGGTACACATACAGTTGATACTGTCCTGAAGTGCAGAAATGCTTTGGGTGACATTTTGAGTGCCTTTCCAACATCATTATTCTGTTACTCAATTAAAAGGCATAAAGTTCACTTTCTGTACGTTGTCCTATGGATGGAAACAGATGGCTATCCTTTATTCCAGAGTGGAAGCACTTTCATGATTCCCAAATTTTCTGCTTTCGTGCCTGCCAGAAAATGGCTTCTTAATTGAGTTGCACTAGTTTCTAGAGCCTGTCATGCTGACATGAGGATGAAATTATTAGAATTTGAAATACGCTATTAAAAAATAAGATGTTTTAATAAGTATGTGGGGAAAAAAAGAGGGAAAGTTAATAACCTTCTAGCAGCAATGGTAACATGACTTCTTAAAGTACTGCATAGAGGGTGATTTTATTTATTTTTAGACATCTATTGACTTAGTTTGGAAAATATCGTACATTTGTTTGATAGTGATATAATGTAAAAATAATATCAAGTGAAGGTCAGATGTACCTTTCTGGTACACTTATATAGTGTTGAAGTTTGTTATGGTTGTGCTTATTTAGACTTCGTAGCTCTGCAAAATGTGTAGCTGTTCATGCATCTTTGGTCATGCACTCCTTTGGAAAATTTAACAGCTTTGGAAGAGCGTCTTATTTTTTTTCCAAATTTACATCCTCTCAAACATTTCAGGAAACAGTTATTCTTGAACATTTATCTGCTCTGCATGTATGCAGTCTTGTAAATAAAAGTTCTACAGTATTATGTAGATAATGATCAAAATAAATATTCTACTTTTTAGGTACTGTTTCTTCAGAGTAGAATGTGTCTTTTCTGGTTGGGGAGAATTTACTGTCTAGATTAATGTATTACGTATGCCCCAATATTAGAGCAAAATATATTTAAGAATATATTTAAGAATTAATAAATGTAATTCTTTTCTCATAAGAATGCTTTTGAAGTGTAAGACTAAAGGCATTACAGTCTTGTGTGAGGTAATACAATGCAGCGATTTTTTGTATATGATATCTATGAAATGGAAAATAAACTATTGCTTGCATCCTGACTTTCCCAGAGACTCTAGATGGATAAATAATGTAAAGTAAGAGTGGGATTTATTTCCTGGGATAGTTCTGAAGTGGTTGAATTTGCAGCAGGCAGAGTTGAAATTACTGGATGAAAATAAAGATTAGCACCTGAATATGAATTAAATTTCTCTCTCATTTTGGCTAATTCAGTTAGCTTAATCTGAATACATAAGTTCCTGATATAATGCAGCTTGACGATATACATTGGATCTAAAAGTATTTATACCATTTAAGATATTGTGGTCTTTATTTTCAAATGAAACGTAGTTTTAAATTTCAAACGCAGTTGTTCCCACTTTCAAAATTACTTATAAGTTACAGCTTCTTGGAAATCAGGAAGAAGAAGGGCTAGATCCACCAGGTTATTTTGCTACATAACTTCAATTTAGATATTGATTCTATTGGACATTTAGACCTTAACTGCCTTTTGAATATGGCTCCTATTTTTAACTCAAATTTTTAAAGTATCACTGATGTGGTTGTGAAAGTGCAACTATTAATCTAGACTGTTTTCATCATCATTTCTGTATTTTTTCATGCTTAGATTTCACTTGTAGTATGCTGGACATATAGTTTCTACACCTATCGTATTATCCACAAACACTTGTGCGCATTTGTCTAGCAATGTATGGTTTATTAAAAAAAATAATTTGTAAGTTATATTTGTGAAATTGTAAATGGACTTGAACTGTAAAGTTTTGTGTAGCAAAATGTTCAACTGTAACCAGATTCAGTACGGTACCATTAAGGTCCATAGCTGTTTATGAAAGCAATGAAAACAGAAAACAATTAGCATATAAAGCTCTAACCTATCTTTCCAAAAAAAAGAAAAAAAAAAGAAACAACAACAAACTTTGGATGGCTTTGAAAGAACTCAACATCCAGTAGATTTAAATATAATCTGGAGAGTCTAACGTCTTCACCAGATTCAGAGTCTTCTATAGATGTTTTCATGTCAGATGAAGGGCTGAAGTTTTACATGCGAACAATTTTGCTTTCATTCATTCTAAACTGTTATGATTTCTTGTCTGTACGTGTCCATGCAAATTTTTAAGCTGATAGGCACATGTAATTTTTTTCAAACCACAGGCTTTCCCTTTCTTCCTAAATTTGCAGAAACAAAATTTGTTCCTGTAGTACCAAATAGAAGAAAGGCAGAATTAGGACATATATTTTGGAATGAAATAAAAACCATTATTCATTATGTATTAAGCTATGATATCCTGTAAGCCTGAAAAAGAGATAATTTAGAAAAGAACATTCTTTTGCTTTGATTTATTCCATGTGCATTCTGTAGCTCCATTGCTGGACTAACACATATTTTGAAGTTGCATTAGTTTTTCCTGTGTATTTGGGCACTTGTTAGTAACTTATCGTCAAAGACTCAAGTATTTTGTATACTTTTTCAAGAAACAGGATAGTTGGATGTTTATGATGCCACTCAGTCTTCATCTTACAAAAAAAAGAGTAAATATCAAGTAATTTGTGTCAGGTGTATGCTCCAAATGAAAGTCCATCAATCATTTTTGGCCCTTTAGTGCAATGATTATCATTTCAAAGACACAGGAGGACATTAAAGATAATGGCTTTTCTGTTGTCTATTATCTATAACAGACTTCACGTAATTATTAACATGTGTTCTCATTTAAGAAGAGTGTCAATATTTTGAGTGAATTTCATTTTTTTAACTGAAGGGGATATGTCTGTCAGTAAGATTTTGTACATCTAACTAAATGAGGAATTACAATTAATGAATTTTGTGTTTCCGCAAGAAAGGCAGATATTGCTGAAAATTTTGGAAGCTTTGCAGGGTTGAAACACAATGACTGTCTTCAGCTGTCTGCATAAGATAATAAACAGCGTTTAAACTTGAGTAGAAGTAGTAAAATGCTAGTGCGTGCTCTTCCAAGGCACTCTCACTTTCTTTTTGTTTTCTGTGCTGTATGAATGAATACGACATTTCCTTGTTTACCATAAAGCTCTCGAGTCTTGTAGGATATGGAAAGTATCCGTAAAGGGTAAAAGTCTATTTTGTGGTTTTGTTTTTTACGATTTTGATAGGAATAAAGATACCGAAATAAGTTTCTTACTAGTTCATTTCTTACCTCCTATTTTATCCTGAGAAATTGCCATTTGTTTGTCCTTTAGCAAAAGGCTAAAAATAGTGGGGGTTTCTCATTCAGTAGAATTGCAAATAGAATTACGTCTCCTAAAATATTTTTAAACTATTTTAAAAATATAAAGCTATGGTTCATCCATGTTAAATAAAAAAATAGTTAAACTTGGCACTTCTTTGAGTAGGAATAGAAGAGATAATACATAGTCTTAAGATTCTGAAATTTCATTGGTAACTCTTGGAGTGTTTATGTAGAATGGCTTTAGGGGCATACTTACTTGCTTCTTGTGCAGGATATTCTTCCTCTGTTTGAACAGGGTTTCAGCAGACTACTTATGAGTCCAGGCTGTTGACTTCACCATAAAAGTTAATGAGTGGGAATGGAGGGAAACTCTCTGATATGCAAGACAGCTTTTTAGCTTATGGCTTCTCTCAATAAATTTAAATATTATGGAAAGAATCCATGCACCATTGGGAGGAAGGACTTAGCTTTTAATCACTAAAGTAAACTGAATCTGTTCAGATTTCAGCACCAGTAAGTATCCTGGACAGAATGTAGACGTTACAGTTAGACAAAACAGTGAAGTCTGTCGTATAATATTTAATGAAATACATTTCTGGCTACATTAGAGAAGCACCTTTTAATAGGAATGACATAATAATTTATGAATGTATTCAAGCTTCAGTATGTCTCCACTTTTAAATTAGATGATAAATATTTTAAAGATGTAGAAGGTGTACTTGTATACAGCAAATCAACTAACTTAATAACATTAAAATATAGTTGAGGAATACCACATAGAGTAAATAATGTTACAGATCAGTGAATTAAATGAATTGGCACAATTTTGTCACTGAGCCAGAAGATGCTGCATCCATTACAATACATTCATAGTCTGGAGGTGCAAGTGATGGGCATCTAGCAAACCCTGCCAGCTGGCATGGCAGGATCAACTGGTGTCAGCTGGATTTTAGCTGCTTACCTGTCACTGCCAGCTACAAGCAAGTCCCAATATGCTGAGAGGTGATCAGTGATTTGTCTTTTAAAAGCATAGACTAAATAGTTCAGTGCAGTCTTTACAAACTTTCATTCTATTTGCCCTATGGTTTTTATGATCTGGAAAAGTGCTGATTTTTTTTGTCTCCTTTCCATTTGGAATTCACACACATATTTAATTCCCTGTCATTGACTTCCTCAGAATAACCATAATTCAGGGCAAAATGAGTATCTCTGAAGATATGTTCTCTGTTTTACTACTGATTATATATTTTTGTTGCAAAATCTTTGAAGTTACACATTGGTTCTAAAAATCTGTGACAAACTGTGTTTTTAGAGTAGTTTATGCCCAATGTAAGCTATTCTGGTTTTTTGTTCCTCCATTTTTGCTCTCTAATGAATGAAATATTAGCCTTCAGTTACAGATTTCAGTTGGTTGAAGCTATTTCGGGTAGTCTAGTTTGATGCCTGGTAATTGTGACCATGTGTACATTTGTCTAAAATGCATGTGAGCTTACAGTCAATTGGCCATTTTAAAACATGAATCTCTGTTTTAGCTTCTAAAATTATACAGGCTCTTCTTTAAAATTCTTTTACACTGATCTTTTAAGGAGGAAGTCTTGCTTAGCAGTGTGAGCTAGTTTGATCTGGAGAATATATTAGTACTTAAAATACTTTAATAGAACGTTTTCAAATGTCATTGTCTACAACAGCTGTAGTCCGGAAAGGTTTTGCCTCAAACTAGGCATGTCTAATGGGGTTTATGACAACCTATGAATTTGCCCCTGAACAAGGTCAACTTGGAGGTCAGTGAACGCTATACAAATTGCATACTACTCAAGCCTGTAATTATCCCTGTAAGAAGCTAATGTGCTGGGGAGTTCAGCAAATTCATGTAAAGCCTCAGAAATTACCATGATAAACTGAGGAGTTACTTACATTTGCTCTGAAAAATCACAGTCAACAGGATGTGATGCTTTCAGAGTATTTATTTATGATAATGTAGATAAATCATCTTGTCTGCTTGTATGCTCAGGTGGTAAGGAATCTGCGTTCTTTCTTATTTAAAGAAAACACTTCAAATAGTATTACTTTTGTAACATTCAGCATATGTGCTGTACATATAGGCTGAAAAAATCACTTAGATTTTATTTCCTATTTTGGCAGAAAATATGCGGCATCTATTTTAACATACATCCAGTATTTTTCAACTACAAATCTGCTTCTATATAGGTGAATGACTAAGTAGTTGCACAGTTAAATATTACTAAATCCCATAAAACTTATCTAAGAAACATTTGTATGAGACGTTATAAATTTGGTCAGTTAACTGTAATGTTATCATTATACAAATATTACAGAGATAAGAGAAAAAATATTTAAAGTTTTAAATATTATTAAATATCCAAATATTACTGTCACACAACCATTAAAATTAACTTTGGGTAAATATAGATTTAATATTTTTCAGATACTGTGAATATAAATTTAGGGAAAACTTAGCTATTAGCTTTAGTTTTACATATGAGTTAATATTTTTAATAGTATTTGTTCATTAACATTATGAAGTAAGCCCATTGCTTGGATCTGAACATTTCTTATTTTGGAGAACTTATGTCTGTATTGCATTTTGTGATGTGCTGTTGTCATATATTCCTTATGGCGTAAAACAAAATCACAAATACCAACAGTCCAAACATTATGGGAAGTTTGGTTTTGACATTTCTAACATCTGAACTACACTTCTAAAATTCTGATGGTTTACTTTTCATTACTTCATTTATGGACTGATCCACATCAGTATAAGTAATTTCAACAAGCCAAAATAACTTCCTCAAGGTTTCCCTCCCTCCCATTTCTTCTCCTCCCCACACCCAACATCTGAAAAGATTATAATCTGAATGTCAGTATACTATACTAGCAAATGTCACCCAAAATTTGAGCAAAATCCTCAAATCCTTGTAAAGTGTCAAGGGTGTGGAAAAGGCACATTCAGACAAGAGGGAAAGAAATCCTTTCAGTAGCCGCTAGTGTTCCAGCAATAGTGTTCAGAGGGCATGAGAATACATTTCTTGGATTCTCCTTTGTCAGGAATTGATCCTTTGTCAAAAAGATAGACTTAAATGTGTTCACACTGAAATATGAACTAGCAAACAAATTAAGGAACTTGTGATGTACTCAGAGTATCTTAAATAGTTCTGCCCTGATCATCTTAAAGGAGGAAAAAGTATACCTGAGAATAAAAGATTGATGTGCCTTTTTTTTTCCCCTTAATAGAATTCTGCAAGAGGTGATGTTCTTTACTAGACCTGGTGAGAATTCAAGCTACATTTATCACCCATTTGTTAAGCTGCAGAGCATGGAGATAAGATGAAGGTCTTACTACCACATTCAGTTAATAAAAAGGCTAGATGTTTAGAGAGACATGGAATTCAATTCACAAATTAGCTTCTGTCATTAATGTGAACAAAGCCTTTGTAGAGTGTTCATTTGATCTCACATCATTTTCATAATCTTTCTAGATTATCAAATTATTGGATGGAAAACGGTCTCAAACTGTAGGAATTTTAATATCCAGTTTGCACCTGGAGATGAAGGATATTCAACAAGGTAAGTGTTTCTTACACTATATCATATTCCATGGATATTTTCTCATAGACCTCTTCAGAGAATTTCTTACGTTACAGAATGTACTTTGAATATAGTTCTCTTTAAGATGTCAGAAGAATCTTTCATCCAGTAAATTCCAGTATATGTGAAAGTTTCACCTAAATAATCAGAATTGAATTTAAGTGCAACTCCCGTACTGTTTCAGTTCACGTATCCCTTTCAGTACAGTGTTTTCTCAAAACTGTTCCATATTCCTCCCCTACAGTTCCCTGCTTTTTCTTAAGCAAGTCCTCCTTAATTAAATGGAGGGCTTACATATAAATCTTCTGGGCTTCAAACACGCAGTTGGTGTTTGTTGAATGTTTAAATTTTGCTTTATTAAGAAAATAAAAAGCACATTGCTACCACGTAACAATCAGAAAGATGATTACTGGATGGTATTTTTCAAAGCATAGGGCTACTAACTGTATAAATTCCATTACTGGTAGAAATTACCCAAGTTTGCAAATACAACTGTAGAGAAATACAGAACACTGGGGTAATTCAGATTCTACTTATGTTCTGGATTTAAAAAGATATTGTTTAAGGATATTGTTTATTTCTTTTTCACATTAAAAAAAGGAAAATATTCACCATTTAAAACAACTGCTGGAAGAATTCAAGTTGATGTCTCCTTTTTGCTATTGTTTTCCCTCTGTCACATGCAAATACTGGGTAGGGTGTTGAGATGCTGCTGGCATTGGTTATTATTAATTTCACAAGAGCCTTTGAGCATCTAGCACTTTAAAAGCACAAGGGCTTACAGATGTCTCTTTGGGTGGAAGGAAACAACGAAAAGAAGGAATAACTTTGTGCATGCCAGTATTGTGTGAAAGGTATCAGAATGAGATGGAAAAAAACTGTTTGTAAAGGTCTGAATAATTTACTGGCAGGAATTACAGCAGTGTAGGGTAGGATAGGATAGGGGCTGTATTATACAAACAGGGTAGTGTTCTTACGTATTTTTAGAGATGTTGGGGTTGATAGTGACAGGATGAGGGGGAATGGTTTTAAACTAAGAGAGGGGAGATTTAGGTTGGATATTAGGCCGAAATTTTTCACTGTGAGGGTGGTGAGACACTGGAACAGGTTGCCCAGAGAAGCTGTGGATGCCCCAGTCCTGGAGGCATTCAAGACCAGACTGGATGGGGCCCTGGGCAGCCTGCTCTAGTGGTTGGCAACCCTGCCCACAGCAGGGGGGTTGAAACTAGGTGGTCTTTAAGGTCCTTTTCAACCCAGACCATTCTATGATTCTATGTTTTCATGACTTTTCCATGCCATGATGTTCTACTAAAATAGAGCATCCCTCTCTCTGTCTATCTATTAGCTATTTGCTGTACTTCTATAGCTTTTGAAACCCTCTAGACAATTTATACCAAATTCAAGAGAAAAGAATAAGACAAATATTTGAGTATGTATACACTAGCACTTTAGCTTGAATCAGCACTGCACTTTCAAATCAAATCCACCAGTTGTCCCCCTGGCTGTTTGCATTGCAGGGCAAAGCCGAGCAGTCTCAGAGTGCACGAACACCCTCCAGAATTAAATTAAATGAGATGTGCTCTAGGAGTACACCAGCAGTCTCCACCTATAGCAGGAGATTAAATTCTGCAGGATCAGATCAGAGATAGTTAAAACTCCCTGAAATGTGTGTAGTATGAATACTGGATCCTCAGTACCAGCTGTTGCTGTCTGCAAATCTGTTTCTAAGACTACATGACTTGCAGTTGTAGACATAACTAATGTAGTCCTACAAGTTTAAGGAAAATTAGAGTGTTGGTAGAAGAGAGACACCAAAACAAGTGCTGTCACTGAAGGAAAGTTTATAACTCATCACCTTCTCTGTTCTGAGGTAGCAAATGACTAGCCTGTCACCACATGTGTTGCTAAAGGCAGCAATAGGATATGCTGCCTCTTGCTTATGGAAAGGGTAATCACAAGAAAAATTGCATCCTTTAAAATACTGTGAGATTTCTGCATCTACAGGATTACTCTCTCAAACTAAAGTAAATATCTTCACAGATATCTGGAGATAGCTGAGCAGTGCAAAACAAGCAAGTGACCATATCTGGCACGCAGATGCTTCAGTTTGCATTTGATAATGAGCCAGCTGCCACACTTCAGGAAGGGAATCTCCCACACGTTTGTTTGAGAGAGTGAAGTTCATCCTTTGCAGATAAGTCTAAATTCTTGCTCTATCTGAGTACAGTCTAAGGAAAAGACAAAGTAAAACTGGATAATTATTTTGGCTAGTGTTGGTATTATATGGTGTGGAGGGAAAGTTACCATTATCACACTGCATCTGTCCTAATACTCAGATTTTTTGTAGGCGGGAGAGAGGAGAAATCCTAGGTGCTGTAATGATCTGAGAACCCTAACAAATTTTATTGGTGAATCTGGTACTGAAGAGGGTGATAAAATTTCTGATTAGACTACTATTAATAATATTAATTTCCTGAGCAGAAGCAGCAAGCAGAAAATCTGTTCGTCTTGGTTTGCTGTATAGGATCTGTATTTATATTTAAAAATCAAATAGCAATAACCAAATTATGCATAGGTTTAAGATTATTTTCAAGGCTTCTTCCCCACATTGTTTTAAAACCTTTATAAAGAAGGGGTGAGGAATAGTGGAGATCAACTGTTATGTAAGGCACATATTTCAACACTACACACTTAGAGAGGAAATCTCTATTTTGTATTAATGTGTTTTTACTTTACTTTTCCTATCATTGTTCAGCTCAAATATTACAGCTGGAGAGACAAACTTGTAGCTCAAGACTACTCGTGTGACTTCGCTATTGAATTATGGCAACTCACTCCACAGTGAGGTGTTTCAGTTCTGTTTCTAACAGGAAATGCTGATTATAACTATATGGAAAGACACTCTTGTGGGCACTGGTCCCAAGTTTTTATAGGGCACATTCCAGTCACTCAGGCAGTTCCCAATATAGTAGCTAGCAATAGCAGTGTACTGGAAAGCATATAATACTCTTTTCTGCACCATGTCTGTTGTGCAGGCTTCCCATGAGCTGCTAGGATCTTTGTTCAAGAGTAAACTGGCAAAATTGTGGGGCAGCCCAGATTAAAAAAGTTTCAATTACAGAAAATGGGATGTAGATTAAAATGTAGATGCCTATGTCCAAATGAGTAATTCTCCCAAATCTCGCTACCTCAATAGAACTTTCATTTTGCCAATAAAATTCTGGGGCAGCAGAAGTTCTGCTTCTGTATGTTGCTGGAAGCAGTTGACTGTCTAATACCCCTGATTTCCATCAAGATGCATTAACTAGATGGTCTCACATGCTGGTATATTTTACTTGGGACCAAATCTATGAGATGCGGTAGCTCACACCAGATGCAAACTTACAGCTTATTGCTAGTACATTTACCAAGGCAAGAGTTTAACACTATAACGCTCCAGTGCTGAGAGAACTCAGCCTATATGGCAAAGGGGAGAAGTTAATGGTGGTCCTTGGCATTAAGACTGTTTCTAATGCTAATGTAAGTTCATTTTTTTTTCTTTCCTAGATTTTAAGGAATTAAGTGTAATGTCTGAGACTCCATTTATTAAATCAGAGTAGCCCTGGCCAACCTGTAATAGCACATATGAGAACCTAGTATGTTTATTGTGCATTTGAAACATGCTCATGTTCACCAACAATTTTAATTATCTATTCAGAAGCACATTAAACTTTGAAAATGTTACAGAAATTTATTTGATCTCACTTAGGTGGGATGGATTAGAATGGATTTTGTTAAAAAGCCTAGGTCATGACATCTGCTTTTGTAGACTCACCTTCATTATTGTTTGGGGTGTTTGGTTTTTTTTTGGGGGGGTGGTGCTCCTCAAATGTGGAATATCTTTTTATTACAGTGTCACAGTAATGATATTCTGATGGTGAGCAGTGCAAATAATTATCATGCCACTCTGCATCAAAATTTTTTGTGTGACATTGTAGGAGGGGACCAAATTTTTAGAAAAAACACAGTTGTGATACTTATGTACAATGTCAGTCAACCAGTTGAAAGTGTTTAATTGGTCTTCAGCTTTGTAATTTGCCCTCCATTGTCAAGATGTTGGTGTTAATAATTAGATGAATGTGAGCAGCAGATTAACTCACACAGACTGATAATCAATCCAATAATCATTCTATATGATGTTTCTGATCATCCTGGGATTGCTGTGTGGTCTTCCTCTAATGAGAGGCCATAGAAGTTATATGAATAAGTTGCGTTGTCTTAGTACAGATTCTGGTTATGGCACATCTAAACTTTAGAGAACAGTAGCTTTGTTAACCAGGCACTTTCCTTAACATCTGAAGACCACGTTTTATATGTATAAGGCAAACTATTCCAAAGCTACTCTTATCTGCAGACCCTAGTGTCCTCAGAATTTCTGAATCCCAATGTGCGTTTTAGCCATATCATGCAGCACAAATAGTTTCACAGTTCCTTTCTCTATTATAGTTTGGAAATACTTTTGGATAAAGATAAGTGCTTTGGCATATTTCTTACTTGCACTATGTGAAAAGAGGGTTTTTTGGGGTTTCAACTAAAATATTTTGCAGGATAGAGGTATAGATTATAAAGGTTTGAAAAATGTTGTTCCAGAATTGTGTGACTTTTCCACCTCCAGAGAATATTACGTGTATGCATTCCATAGATACTGCATACTATGCATGAAGTATAGAGATAGCTGCGTAGGCATCTCAGAAGTTGTGAAACAGTTTTCTTTAAAAGTAATTTTCTTTGTTCTGGAAAATTCACAACATATGTTTTTGTGAATCTGCCTTGGGCATCCAGCCTGATGTGGGTACATTAACACTAATGCCAGAGTCTTTGCTCATGACTTCTTGCAAGAGTTGAGCTTTCTAAGTCTTTTAAAACCTACATTGTGCCCACAGTGTATATTTTTGTAATGTGTGTTCTAATGGGTTTTTTGTGTGTGTTTCATGAAAGTTAAATACTGTAGAAAAACCTTTAAATAAGTTTAGAACATATCAATTTGTCATAAGTAAACTAGAGCAATTTGGGTATTTTAGACAGTTTTGGCAAGTAGGGATTTGTATTTAACAATCATTGGCATTTTCTAATTGATTAGTTCAGTCACAATTTAATTTAAATTTCCCAGTGACAGGCTTCATGTTCCCATGAAATCAAGCCTTTCTCAGCAGAATGTACTACATAAAACAATGAAGTACTTCCAGGTCAAATAAATGTACCTTTGGCAAACTCTTTTTATTTAAATAACATATTTCTGTTTTATCATTAGGGAGCAGTTAAGGTGATTTCTTTGTATTTCATAGTTTAGTTGTCACATAAAGTGATTTGATACTGCTGAGTATATGTAAGCTCTGTCAGCAGGACTTAAATCCCGATTTAACCAAAACGCGTTTAGTAGGAGTGAGGTTGGTCTTTAAGCTGGTTAAGAAGAGAGAAGTCCCTTTTTCACGTTTAACCTCCAAGTTCTACAGTTGTATGTAGACTGCACACAGTATGTTTTAAATGCTCAGATTTTCTTTGGTTTACGTCTTTGAAGTGATAAAACAGTATGTGAAAAATCTGTGCAGTAGGAAATCTGGTTTTTACAGTTAGATTAATTTTTAAAAAGTGAGTCTGTTAAAAACCTTTGGTACAAGTTTATATTCAAAGAAATACTCTCAGTATGTGAAATGTGGTTGGCAAGTATTTTTATGTGTGCCTGTTAGTTTGAATGTATAATGCTGATCTGTTTTTTGTCCTAGCTGACGGTTATTATATCCTAATGGGTGCAACCCTGCACTAATGATCCTTGTGTATATAAATTCTTCTTGTTGTGAGCAGACACCATAGGCCACATAAAAATGTTTGCCTCAATTTCCCTGCAAAAAGGAATCTCAGAAACCAGACTTGGCCAAGTAACAGATTTTTTAAAGGTAGAGGAACCCAATAAAATTACCAGCTTTTCACAGCATGAGTCTACTTCCTTTCAACATATTGTGAGGTGTAGGTGAAATATTCTAACTGAACTGACAGTGTAAGGAAGACAGCTAACTAGAAAGCAAGATAAAAGTAAAAACCACCAATGATGATTGATATTGTAATAGCTATTAATTGTTTTGGAGCCTCTTTTGTAGATTTATGATACTTCATCTATATTACTTACACTTATGTGAATCTTGATATAATGAGATTTAATGCAGTAAAGCATCATGGTTAAATTCACTGTATCAGGAAGAGCATTTTGAAAAAATGTATCAAGGTTTTTATTAATTTTATTGATGTTCATATACATATGATTAAAACTGGGTTTTGTTTTTCTCAGAAAAAATAAGATGCTTGTAACTCTAAGTAAAAAGTAAAATAATTAGTTTCTTTGATCTAGTGTAATGGGGGTTTTTCAGCTGCCTCAATTCAAGTTAATTTGCACAACATACTGTGAATGTATTGCACATGCTGTATTTTAAGAATATGAAGACACCTGTGAATTTGGGGATTTCTTCCAGCTTTTGAAAATCAATGCTGCTTTTTTTAAAAATGGGCCAGTCTTCATAATTTTACATTTTCATTTTTGTCTTCTGCTCCAAATGTGTGTGACATTAAGTTTGATCAGTTTGAATGAAAAAGGGCATAAGGATAAAGATATTAAAATACATAATGGTGAAATAAAGGAGTCTGTGGATTTTGGCAGCACTTCTGACTTTTTGGGACATTTCTGGACATTAACATCCTAAGATGTGCAGCTATCATTGAATTGAGTAATATGGCTAGATTTTTAACTGCAGCCTGTCTGCAAGGACATTGCCAGTAATAACAGGACAGGTTGTACAGCAAGTAAATCAAAAGATATTTTTGTGATACTTTTATACAATCATCTACTTGTCCAAAAGAGAAAATAATTCATATTAGTGTCTCTTAACACTGTTTGCTATTGTGTTAAAAATGTCTTTGTTTATCAGATTGGATTTTATTAGTTTGATCTTGATCATTTTTTGCTTTATCATGTCATTTCAAAGCAATGCTGATTTCTTAGAAGTGGTGTTGAGTACAGAAACATGGATAAGAAAAAGTAGCATTAAAAAGTACTTTTGATTTTTGAGGCCTTTTTTGTGACAAATGTCTGACTGGAAATTCCAGTTAGATATTCTTATAGAAGTGTTCTTTTTTCCAAACTACTTCCTTTCATTGTAAGAGTTCTATACCTAACAAAAAAAAAAATCTACTGTCATCTACTGTCAGTTACATGTTTTGCATTTCCAGTATGAGTTCAAATTACCTCCAACAAGTTGCTTTTCTAGATAACTCTGGACAAAATTTTCTCCTTTTAAGCAGATTTCAGAATATTTCAAAATGGGATGAAAGTTAAACAACAAGGGGAAGTTTTTGAACTAAATATGTGTATTTTAAAATCCTAACGATTAAATGTATTGGAGGGTGAAAGCAGTTTTCTGATAGATTTTCTAGTCTCTTAGGTTCTTTTGAAATTTCATTGGGTAATACGGAAGATAATGCAACTCATGGAACCCTCTTGCAAGAGCCAACAGATGAACTCATAGATTCAATCCTTAATGATTTTTCTTTAAACAAAGACTTTTGTCAGGCTTGGTTTTTTGAGCTTTATATTTGGTTACACTCGAGCTTTTCTTGAATCTTTCCGATAGGACAAAAATAGATGGAGATATTGCTTTTTTTTTTTACTGATACTGTCTTCCATATAATTCTTTACTTTTAACCAAGGTGTAATGTCAACAGATGAAATCATAATTGACAGGCAAAATTTTAAAGCATTCTAAATGTCATTGGACCTTTTAATAAAATTAATTAGCCTGCCACAGAGAAAATTTACTAGCCTGCTGGTTAAT